>JAGFPH010003104.1:63885-84346 GCA_018207615.1 Philaenus spumarius | reverse complement strand
TGATAATTTTGCAATTCATGGTAGTTGTGATGAGGTGGAATGCGCGCGCATCCTTCCGACACATGTCGGAACGGTGCGGATCTGTTAGATTTATCCACTGCTACGGATTTCCGCGACGGACCGGTTCGGCTCGACTAAGCTCAGCTCGTGTAAGTATAGCTGAAGCTTGATACACGATTTGAAAGCACTGGGTGTGTACCCCACCGTCTAGCCCTCCTGATACACAATTCCTCATGTGTTTCTATTATTTGTAAAACACTTAGACAGAATGACTGAATGATTTCCATTTTGGAAGTGAAGAATGCAACGTTGACAAAGCTTCAAAAACACTGTTTATAACACGGGACCCACGTTACCAACGTCGCGCTTTCAACATCCTGTATAACTTGGGAATTTAACGCCCGGTTTTCAGCATTTTCAACACGGCGCTAATCAGCGCTCGCATACCGTCAACTCATGAACCAGACCGCCGAGACTCAAACATTACTGAAAGAAAATCATGATTGTGTAATGTAAAAATCATATTTATTTAAAAAAGAACGATTATTTTGTCGTGATCACATCACAAAATTAATCATAAACAATGTAATTTTTTATTGAATATCGGCTACGTATTCAACTATCGATTAGTTTAAAATACAATCCACATTACTTAAAAGACCTTATGGGGTGGGAGGGGGGGGCAGGTCCTGTTCATCCACCCCTGTCGGTGCACCACTGACTTCTAGCAGTTACTAATTTTTTTTATTACATTACACACAACATATTATAACTTGGCCAATGACTATTTGACACCTAAATAAAGCTAGGCTGGAGTAAAAAATATCTGTTAAGTTATTAACACAGACATTATTTTTGATCTGTAAAACATGTATATAACCATGTATTGTGATTGTTATTTATGCTTGTATATTGGCAATAATTATTGTAATTGATATTGCCAAATATATTCATGGCTGCCTATTTATGTATTAATATAATGTAAACACTTTTTTTAATTTACAAATAAAAATACTTGAAATAATTATTAACACAAATAATAAAATGGAGTTTTGTATTCAAAACATGTATAACTTATTGGTATAACAATCTGTTTGGTTTTACTATACGAGAAGATGTAATAATGCTTCAATATGGTTGACAAATGAAAAAGTTTTAATGTGACAAATACTTGTTTGTGTTTAAAATAGGTACCGGTACTAAAATTAAAGTGGGCTCAACTATAGTGAACATTAGTGTTATTATCAAAACTTTAAAGTTAAGCTGCTAATCATTATAACAAGTTATAATCAAATTTTATAATGTTTACAATTCATTTGTTGTATTTACTAAGACATGAAATTATTTTTTATAAATACTCAAAGCAAAAGACTTTAATATCATTGAAGGATTTAATACCATGTGTTTTATTTCAGGGAACTCTTCATTACGTTTGTGTTTTGGTTCAGATTCCCTTTGTCAATCATCGGTCTGGGGTAAAGTACATTGGCTGAAGTATTAATTATATTCAAGGATTTATATTCCATTTAATTGTGTTGTGTATACTTGTTGTTTCTGTACACTACCACTTGTAGGCCTAATACCTTTGTATACGTGTTATGTACAAGTAATTTTCTCACTGTCAGTGAACCTATTTAATATTTTATCCAAATAAGGGCATGTAGAAAAATGTAAAAGCAAATATTGTATTCAATATTTAAACATACGAGGTAGGATACAAAAATACGGTGAATTGAATATTTATAGCAGCTACTGCTGAAGCTACATCCATTAGATCTGATATGTCCGATAGCCTGATCTATTGAGACAGGCAGTGTCTAGTCAGTCAACTTCCAGAGTCGTTAGAGTGAGGGGGTGTTTACTCTGTCGTTCAACATGGATTTCGAACAACGCATTAACATTTTTTATTTTCGATTTCAAAAAGTCCCAAAGAATCCCATGAAATAAATGCTAAAATCAGTGTATGGCGATAATGTGGTAACTCTGAAGACTGTTTACAAGTGGTGTGAGCGATTTAAAAGCAAAAATGATCGGTTGAAGACGAGGAATGGTCAGGAAATCCTTCAACCTCAAAAACAGATGAAAACATGCAAAAAGTGACCAAACTTGTTCGTTCAAACAGTGAGATGACATGACGCGAGCTGCATGACACAATCGTGCCATACGCGTCCCGTTGCGGAACGCAAATTACAACCCAGTTGCTCCCAACTCTCGCCCAGTAGACACGTGTACTTTACTTCTTTTTTACTTTTTAGAATGTTTCAAATGAATGATTCATGGATAAAATTATGTTTAATAGATCTAACCTAATTTAAAATGACTTCAGAATTACCTGCTGTTTTTACTAACTACTTCTGGATAAACTGAAACTCACAGAAGTGCACGGGAGGATATATATTATGTTCTTTCTATGTACATACCTTAAATATTTTCACTTGTTAGTTTATGACTTTATGAAGACATATTTTTTACGGGGTTAATATCAAACGCCAAATATTTTATTAAACATTATTTCATATTAAAATTCAGAGTTTAAAAACTTAGTTTTAATGAATTAACAAAAAATATTTATTAAACAATTCAGTGGGCTTACATATTTATTAAAACTTATTTTATGTTTATTGAAAATTCAGCTTTATTATTCAAATAAATTCAATTTTATTTTCAAATTTTTTAAAATTAATTAGGCTTCTATTAGCTTTTCCTGGGCCAACATCTGAAAAATGTTATAATGGAAAATGCACAACTGGGTGCCAAAACCTTTGAGCGACAGTAGAGTACTGAACTCGTGAGACATGTGAGGCGTGGCGCGAGAAACTGTGTCACTGCAGTTGTGCCACATGTCTGTCATGACTGCGTAGCATCGCGTTACCAATATGCGCTAATCCATTCATTTACGTATGTTACAAAAAGTCACTCTGTGCCACGTCGCGTGACTAGCCCAAAACACCTCCCAATTTACATCAATGAAATACATTTGTTTGATGGTGAGCAAATAGTTCCCTTTTTAATAACTAAACTTTAGCAGGCATTATTGTTAACTGCTAGTAAACAGATTGCGCAACCATAATGATTACGGTTTCAGAATTATGATCTGTGGTTATATTATTTATGGAACAGTTTTATTAAGATATCTTAATGAAGTATTGTTCATTGTAAAATTTATTTTGTTTGTAATGTGTTTACTACATTTTATTTTTTGAAGTAATTTATATACATTTTATCTGCCCGGGTCGTGGCGCCCCTTGACCTCCCTCGCCCCCCGCAGCACGGGGTTTGCGGGGGTGTTATTTACACCAATGCGAGTGAGTGCAAAATTTGTTCCCAGACTTTTGACTGATGAACGGATAGCAAATTGTGTCTCAGTTTGAGTTTACACAGAATTTAATCCGGACTTCATGGCCAAAATTGTAACCTGAGAAGAAAGTTGGGTCTATCCAGAGTTTTCAATGGGAAACCAGGAACTCCCCTCGCCCTAAAAAGGCACATCAGTCAAAGCTTAAAATCAAGGCCATTCTCATTATTTTTTTTCAATAGTGAGGGCATAGGGCGATCAGAGTTCATTCCAAGGGGAACAACTGTAAACTCCGAATTTTACAACGGGGTCCTGGAACATTTGTGAAATGATGTGCGAATAAAGAGACCAAAAAAATGTGCCAATGGTTTCCTTTTTTCATCACGACATCGCACCTTGCCACAAGTCGCTTTTGGTTCACCAGTTTTTGGTCGGAAAAAGTGTCCCTATCTGTCTTTATCCGCCTTACTCATGAGATTTAGCACCATGTGATTCCTGGCTCTTAATATTAATAAAAAAGGTGATAAAATGAAAATGTTACCATTCCCGACATTGAAATGACCACAACCAAGCAGCTGAAAGCTCTTCCGAAAGGAGCTTTCTAGAAATATTTCATGCCATGGATTCAACGTTGGGACAAGTGTATTGCTAGTCAAGGAAAGTGCTTTGAAGAAGACTAATTCAAATTCTTTGTTAGCTTATTAATTTGTTTGTAATAAAATTATTCATTGTATTTTAGATAACACCTCGTACTATGAAAGTTGTTTAAACTAACAACAAACAACGATAACAAATTATTTATACCAACAATTTTAATGTAAACTTTATCAAACCTATATGTTTACTACTGTTTTTTTTCTATTTTTAAATTTTTTCTGAAACTTTATCGAAATCACATTTTAGACATATTTAGGAGAAATAAATGCCAGAGTGGGAATACAAATTTTTAGTTGAAATATATTAATAACATGTTATGTTACTAATAACCAAATCCTAATAAAATTATTAAATTTTTATCTGAATAAATATGAGTTTAATTGTCAAACTAAATATGAAAATATGTAATTATATATTATTATAATTAGATTCTTTCTTATTTTTTGAAGAAAAAAAACATTTTATTGTTGATCCTTAAAAAAAGTTTTAACAAAACCATGACATTAGTCCAATATTGTCAACATAAGGTACTCATCTTACAATTGTAAAGTAGTTTTAAGTAACGGTTAAGTACCAACATACCTCACAAATTACCAGTCAACTGGGCTAACTTTGGCCCTTAAGGTACTTTGGCCAACTTTGGCTCAAATCTTGGTACTGTAGTTTGATAATGTTAGCTATCAAATGGAACTGCCAACTTGGTTCTTGTGATAAAAATTAAGGGTAACATTTTCAAAATGCATGTTTATTACTTTTGTAGAATGTTTAGTTAAATTTTATTTTGTCCCCGACTCATTTTACAGTACTTACCTACATTAACCCATAATTATAATTGGAATAAAATTGCCACAATTCATATTTGACCATAGTTTTTATGACATTTTACATTTAGGACAATGTTATTAAAAACAAGATTGACTTAAATTTTCAAAAAATCTAAGAAATAAAATAAATAAGTTCTGAGTTTTAAAAACCAGTCAATACGCACTTTGAAACACGCAGAGTTAAAAAAATAGTACATGGCAGTTAATTATACAGGGTGTTTTTTAGTAAATAGACACCCTCTATAATTTTCTTTGTATTGATTATATGAACCTGCAATGTGCAGCATTTATATTTTGAATGTGAGGGACACCTATTTGACTGCTGTTATCTAGCTGCCAATCATCTTCTTTTGAAAAGATCTTTTCAACCCCCCCCCCCCCCCCAGACGAATTCAATTTTGCAAAGTTGTATCACAAAGAATAAACAATGGAACCATTTCTACAAACGAAATTCTGTTCTAAGATGAAGCTAGTTTTATGTTAAGTGGTACTGTGAACAGGCACAACATGCATTATTGGGGTCAGGAAAACCCTCATTGGTTTCGAGAAGAACACATACAGTAGAACGTCCATAATCCGGACGTCAAAAATCCGGACCGTCGATAATCCGGATTCAATTCCGGCGAAAAAAAAGAAAAGAAAACAAGTTGGCGTGAATACTGTACAAACATAAAATTTTTTATCAAACAAAAGCATTGATGCGACAGACTGGGCGGGGTCGTCTTACTGCCACAAAACAATGCAAGGGTATTCTGCTCATAGTAGGGTAGGAGGGAGGGGTAAACAACAAGTCTGACTATGTACCTGAAAACCTGCCGCTTCCCGTGATTTCTTTGTTAGTTGCGTCTCTTGACTACATACGCTGTTACTACACCTGTACTGTATTGTTTTCTGTGCTTATTAAATTGTACTTTAACTTCTATCGCCAATCGTTTGCGTTACTTACTAAAGCGATCCACTTCTGTAGTTCAAAAATCAATAATAGACTAATTTAAAAGCTCTAGCAATGTATAAACTGTTTAGTATTCTGTAAGTACATAATATATACTGTATTGTACATTTCATATTACTGTAGCCTATGTATGTATATTCTATCATTTAAATACATTATAAGTTCATATTAATTAATGGTTTTATTTATCTGCTTCAATTATTTAACCACTAAAGTGAATTATTAACAGTTTTATCAAGTTTTATTTTTGATATGAACTTAAACGAATTTTTTTTCTTTTCGAAAATCCGGACATTTTGATAATCCGGACAGGGTCCGGTCACAATTAATCCGGTTTATCGACGCTCTACTGTACTTTAAACTGAATGTATGGGCTGGATTACTAGGGAACACCATCATAGGACCGTTTTTCTTCGGTGGTAATCTTACTGGTGAAAGATACTT
Source organism: Philaenus spumarius (assembly GCA_018207615.1). Taxonomy (NCBI): domain Eukaryota; kingdom Metazoa; phylum Arthropoda; class Insecta; order Hemiptera; family Aphrophoridae; genus Philaenus; species Philaenus spumarius. The sequence continues at coordinate 78,174 of JAGFPH010003104.1, read as the reverse complement.
GCAGCTTTTGCAAAATAGTTATCCCTGCTCTAGAAAATTTGATTGAAAATCAGGTGGGCAATGACGGGGACTATTTCCAAAATGAAAGAATATTTTTCCCAGCAAGATGGTGCTCTGCCTCATTATTCGTTAATAGTACGCAATTTCTTAAATCAGCGATTCTCCGCATGTTGGATAGGTCGTAGGGGTTCGACCGCGTGGCCAACCACTCCACTGATTTTAATCCATTAGATTTTTTCTTTGGGGACACTTAAAGTCAGTTATTTATTCCACTAAACCAATTTCCCTACAGGAGTTACAAGAAAGAATTCAAAATGAGTGTAGAAGAATCAGTCCTGAAACTGTGACTGAAGTAAGGGAAGAATTTGAAGCTAGACTTTATCATTGCATGGAATCAAATGGAGGCCATTTCGAGCAAATGCTATAAATGTAAGGTATTTTATTTTGTATTTAATTATTTGATTATTACTACATTTAACTAACTGTAATTTCTAGCAATACTAATTTTGAGTGTAAGATTTGTTATTAAAACTAATAATGAACTGAAAAATTATATATTGCATTTAGAAAAATGTTTGTCATTATTTACCAAAGTCTTTGCATCACACAGTAGCCAACCTTACAATTACCTAAATCACGTAAAACTATGTCGGCTGGGTTTGAATTTTGTTATTATTGAAAAGCTTTTTATGGCGATGCATTTTTCCCCCCCGACGTTTCACAAGATGCTTTACTAGACCCAATTTTCTTAAAATAACCCCCAACCCCAATAGCCAAACATTGTGGTTTATGCAAATTTGTTGTGCAGTTCAATTGAAATTAACGTAAAAAAAGGATCACTTAGAACACTGTCTGTTGTTCAACCTCATTTGTTTTTAATTTGGTACGTTTTTGCCGCCATTTCTAAACAAGGTGAGATTTTTTAACTTTATTTTCGCCAATCATCTTCTTTTCAATAGATTTTTCAAACAAGGTGTCACTCGACCCCCTTTACCTCTTGAAAATTTTAACTTACCCCCTTTCACCCCCTTTGGAAAGGGGGCACTAGATAACAGCAGTCAAATACATTCAAAATATAAATGCTGCACTTTGCAGGTTCATGTAATCAATACAAAGAAAATTATAGAGGGTGTCTACTTACTAAAAAAACATCCTGTATATATATATATATATATATATATATATATATATATATATATGAGGAATATAAGTCAATTTACCTGACGAAACAAAAACAATGGGCCAAAGTTACATCAGTTGACCAGTATTATTTTCTTGCACAACTTTTAAATAATTTTAAATGCTTATAAATAAATGTTTTATTGAATTAATGATTACAGAATGGATGTTGAAAATAAAATCTGCAGGACGTAAACATCATCATCCATTCAACTGCTTGCAGTCATGTTCACAGCTTATGTATACTACGAACCATTACTATGCACCCATTATTCCATGGACTGATCCTGATATTAAACAGAAGTGTGTAACTAAGTTGATTACTTTTAAACTATTAATTAACAATTAATAGGTTATCAAATATAAAATAATTAACATCGTACATAATTAAACAAATACAAGAACACTGTGGCGACAAAATCATACCGATTTGAATAAAAACCTGGAACCACAAAACAAGGAACAAAAACAATAACTAAACAACTAAATTGTAAGTTATGTTCACTACCCTTATGTACATTTCGATGACATGGTCATCATCCTCAGAGGGTTATAACACTACTCAGACCATGACATCGAAATGTACATAAGGGTAGTAAACATAACTTACAATTTAGTTGTTTAGTTATTGTTTTTGTTTCTTGTTTTGTGGTTCGGGGTTTTTATTCATGGTTAACTAACTGATTTACAGAGTAAAATATATTTATATAATATAGGAAGTATTTACATATATGTTATTATTATATGATAAGTATTATTGTACCAAGTAGATAACATTTAATTACCAAAGACAAGTAGGAATAGAGTTTAGGTTGTAGTTGTTTATAAAATGATTTAACTGTACTTATTTTATTTTAGTAGAATTCCCAAGGATTTCCAATTGCAGAAATAAAGAAAGAAACACAAATGCTAAAGTACTTCCTCATAGGCTTATAATGTGTAATCTAGCCGATGTAACTAAAATTCTTAGAATCATAAAGTAGCAATTAATTATTAAGTAGGTAAACAAAACATAAAAAGTTATGTTAAAATTATAACTTTTGACAGTATAAAAGAAAACTGGTTTGTAATTTCATCTCCTTAGTTTCTAACAATTTAGACAAAATCTTAGTATTTTTTAAATATTCTAGAATTGTAAACAATGCCAAACTTAGAATAATCAGTATTTTGATATTTAGGAATCACGAATTGTCAATATCCCGACTACAGGTGTTCTACAAAACTCAGCAGTTTAATGGATTACACCGACAACTGGAAGGTTCTGTATATGATTTATTTGGTAAGCATATAAAGTCATATTTTGATCAAACTTGATATATACTCGTAGTATTTAATAGCAAAATTATTTAAAAAAATAAATTATAATGGACTATTTGTATAGAAAGTTTTAACTTAGCGCTTATATTTACTCTAACATATTTTCATTTGCTTGTATAGTGTAAAACATTTATCAGGTGCAACAGCAATATTTACAAATGAAAGGTAAAAAAGACAGTAATAATTAATGTTAACCAAATAACATTCAAACTATTATATCTTTGGCAGTTAATATTGCACAAAGATTACTTTATTTTAGTGAACATATGCGGATGCTGCAAGTGGCTTAATACGTTCCTTGTTTAAATAATTTTACACTAACATAAATACATATAAATATAATTTATTTTTTAACTACAAATAAATACTATTAATATAAATATCTATCAGTACTCATACACACATAGCACAGAGAGAAAGGCATATTTTTGTCTTCAATTTAATGGCTAAAACTGATAAATATGTTTCTATGCCTTTCCCATTCCCATTTGTTCCACTCTTATGTTTATTGTTTTGTTTCTTTACTAAATCTTAAAAGATGTAAAGATGTACCCTTTCTCCTTCCCAGCACAAGACACACTCAGCCCTTTGAAATCCGATCTATTTAAACTTATACACATCCAACATAAACCCTGCAACTGCACTTCTTTGCTCACCATGTAGCTTATGTCCTTCGTTTCCCTACATCTATTATTACCATTTTCTATTTTTCTTAAGTTTTCCAATCTCCCCGTCTGTGATTCCTAAATTTCACCCAAACCTTGAGTATAGCCTGAATATTATACAGTTGTATTATCTTGTATCTTCTGTAGAATAATTGCAATCACATGTGATAATTTTGATTATATTATGTTTCAGGTACATGTGGTGGTTTGTTAGGTTTATTCCTTGGCTTCAGTTTAATAAGTGCATTTGAGCTCATTTATTTTTTTGTAATATGTCCAATTAGTAAATTAATTGATAAAAAATTTTACAGCCTAAATAAAGTTTCACCCTTTTCTCATCAATTTAAAAAAAATAAAAGGCTAAATAGATTTGTGAGAAATAATTTTAAATAGTCAAAAGTTAAACATGTTTCAAGATATTCAATGGAAAGTATGTAATTTTGAAATCTAAAATTTGACTAAATAAAACCTCAAAATATTGATTTTGATTTAAATGTTCTACACATTTCTGTAGTATTATTATTATCTTAAATAAATATTTTTGAAATGTATATTTCAAAATACTTGTATTTTTGAAAAAAAATAATGTTACAAAATATATTATTTGTATAATTTTAACAAGTACTCATGATAAAATAATGTATTACTTAAATTAAATTCATACTTTGGGTAATTTATTAAAATTATAAAAAAATCTAAAATAGGTACAATAGTTGATAACAAACCAAGAGTAAAATGTATCGTGTTTAGTAAGACTTTTGCACCAAAATTGATAGCTGAAGTCAAGTTGCTTAAAATTATGTGTGAACACATTCCAGTCTTAATGATTGCACTAGAAATGTGAAAAGGTGTTCATTTTTCTGCCATTCTGTATTATATGCTTATATGTATTGATTGCTAAATTAAATATATAGGCTACATTGTTTTTATTTGTGCACCTGACCATTCAAAGTGGTAGTAACATACATTGTTATGCATTTAAAGTAGCAGATAGCTATTGCTTAAGTACTTGTTGCATCTGTCAAAAATAAGTCATGTAAAAATATAAAAAGAGTCTTCAATTGAGTGTGAGTTCTTCTTAGACTTGCCTGTGAAATAAATCTCAGGGTAAGAACTATTATTATTTTGTAAATGTTTTTTTATCACTAAAAGGATTCTTATAGAGCATTTGCCACTAGCCTTAGCAATTTATAGTACATGTAATACTAATACTGTTTAAGAAATATTATTTTGCTGGTTTCAAACTTGTGTTTTATTAAAATTGCTTGAATAGTTAGCCATGCCTCCAAGCTCTTTTATATATTTATTTATAATATAGGCCTATTTGGAGGAAAAATTCCTCCACATTGTCAAGCCTCTGTAGCGACACTTAACCCTATCATTTATAAATCACCTTTTAACTGTATTGAACTTGAATTAAACCTTATTCAAATAAAATTCTTAAATCGTTTAAACCCATTATATATTTTTTTGCAAAAGGTGTAATATCGAAAAGAAAAGGAAATTGTGGAGCAAACCTTATTTCTAATAAGGTTGATAGAAGACTACTTAAAGGCTAGGTCAGTAATCTGGAAATAAGACTTTACAATAGAAGAACCAATGACTTATGGTGCTCCTCAAGGATCGCGTATGGAACCATTTCTTTCGAATGTAATGTACAACAAAATATTAGAAATACAACTGCCAAAGGATACCCAGCTGATAGCGTTTGCAAACGACAACATAGTCATATCAAGCAGTGAATAGAATAGAATAAAATAGAATAGACAGGGCCGCCAAGAGCTAGGCCGGGCTCCAAATCTATATAGGTCTACGGTCCTCTCTCGCAATGGTTGGGGGAGAGGAGTTCGTATCCCCCTCAATAAATGTTTTGAAAACTAAACATCGGAAAATCAGACCTTATCTAAAGTTATTTAAGCTAATAAGCTATTTGTTTGTTTTCTGTTAGTTTTTTGTTTTTTAATAGAAATATGAGTTTTATTTTTTCAATCTGTTGACTACAACTATAATTTAGGCTTACTCTGACTTAATTTTTATATTGTTTTTGTTTAGTTCACACTTTGACTACTGAGGTACTATAACTTGGTAGTTTTTGTTTGTTTTTGATTCAGATGTAAAATCTGGGAATCAAAATTTACTCGTCCAAATATTTACATACATAATGTACAGTATATTTTTTATTCAACTCGTACAAAACCAACATTTATAAAACACTTACACGGAAAACAGTTTTAAAACTGTACTAACAAACTAGACAAAATTCAAATGAAAAATAATGAAGCAGTTACAGTTATTAATTATTCATTACTTATGACTCCTACTTCCAGGACCATTATTGTAAAATGTTTTAATTAATTTACCAACCTTCAAATGGTCCTATTTTTTCCTCTGCTGCTGCTGGGTCTTTTTAGTTTCGACACAAACCTCTGTCATTGTCAAAGGCGAATTCTGCTAGATTTAGTTTGAAGGCACTTGTAGCAATGTGCCACGGCCGTCTCTAGTACAGAGCCGCCATGAATGTCCCCGCATCGTTATTCCACGTACTATTTAAAATCGAATGTGGAATCATAGTACAAAATAGGAATCCTTCATTGTTTTTTTTAAATGTATATAAAAAATTACATTATTAGTAGCAATTATTGGAAATTTGTATGCAGTTACTTCTGTGAAAGAACAAAATATATATACTGTTCGTATGTACGTTTACTTAATTATTATACTAAATAATGGATTTTAACAGATAACAGCTTAAAAGTTATTATAATTCGATTAGTAGTGTTGAAATAATATTAATAATATGTACGGTAACAGTTTCGCATAGTATAATATTTTTGGATTTCTAAGTTTAAAAACGATACAAAATTAAATTATTAATGAACAGTGTATTTATATTCCTTACAAATAACAATAAAAGAAAACATCAAATAATCAAAATTATAATAAATATGATTATAAATTAACTTAAATTGATATAACACACATTTATTGTACAACAACTGTGCATTTATTATACAAGTTACAGTTCTCTCAGTTTGAATTAATACATGTTGAAATATTTTACAGTACAGTAACTTGGTTAATATTATTGAACTTTATAGCTTTTTGATTGTTAGAACCTTCTATACTGTATATATTTTTTAAACTTAATTTACTCAAGTTATTTATAAGTAGTATGATATTTAAAGCGCCTGTGGAGGTACTAGGTACACATTTTTCATATACTGTATTGTTTGTGCTAATTTTGTTGAGAATATAGTCAATAGAATTAATTTTAAAAAAATTGGTTGTTTTAATTACTAAAATCCATTTTAACATATAATAAGCCTACATGATTAAAAGTGCTTATTTGTATTGAAATATTTATTACGTCATAGCACCTACTTATTTACAATATGTTCATACAGAGTGAGAATAATAGGTTGTACGAGCGTAGATATTTTTAGTTACAATGTTATCACACTGTACATTAAGTGTGTTACGAGTAAAATCTCTAAGGTTAATTAAATATTGTCATTGAACTGTATGCTTATTGTTTATTTTGATTCAAATAATGCAGTAAACAAAATAAAATAAAAACCAAATACGAATATCAACACTAGACTACCCAAGTAGCACACTACGTATATAATAAGTAAATATAATGTATCAATGTATAAGATTGGTATATGTATTAGTTATACATATTATATACGTATTTATATATTAATACATAAATACATTCATAAAGAAAATCAAACTAGTAAAGTTTACAATGAAACGAAAAAATAAACCGGAAATTTTGACCGAAATTACGTATTAAGTAACATAATTGACTTTAAAGATTGCAAGAAAAGATAGCAGCTGTATTTTATTATACAGTACTTACTTTACACCTCTGGACTTTACTTGCATTATAATCCACCAGAGTGTTCTGTGACATTGTCAGCAATGTAGTCAGCAAGTAGTCAGCAAGTCAGCAAATGAGCAAATTGGAAATTGGTGAACCCGAAAAGCCACCACCACCAGCCACCACAGTTTTTCAAGTTATTTCAGGTAAGTTGTGAGTTTTATTATAACAATATTAGCATATAATTTTGATGTTTAAATAAATACGTTTTAGTGTAATAGTGAAGATTTGTTTTAAAGTAGTTTATAGCGTATTCGTTCTTTTGTACTTTTCTTGTTTTGAATTATATGTAGTAAAGTTTTGGACAACCAAAAAGACAGTTGTACGGTAGTTTAACTATTTTACTTCAATAATCGCCATTGGAATAAGTTTATAGTTTAAATTAAGTTATGTTTTGTATATATATATTGTTGTATTAAATTAAATACAAATCGCTATACCGATAATCTTGTGAATATGGGTTAGACACTTAACCTAAAACCTAGGTCTCTAAGAAGTCATGTTCGTTCGGTCTATCCTAGGTTAACTAGACTCTCCTAGGCCTAGGCTGAAAAAATAAAATAATCCTAAATACAAATCGCTATACCGCTAATCGTGTGAATATGGGTTGGGCTTAACCTAAAACCTAGGTCTCTAGTTCATGTTCGTTCAGTCTATCATAGGCCTAGGCTGAAAAAATAAAATAATCCTAAAATACATTACGTTTTAAAACCAGGGACCGCAAGAGTTTATAAAATTATAAGTTAAGAAAGTTTTCTGCCATAATTCGATCCTAGGCTGATATTTTTGCAGACAACAACGTTGTTTTACATTCTACAGTTAAGTTAAATGTTGAATTCAGTTAATCATACTGTGACTAAATACTATAGGTTAGAACATTTAGGCTATTTTTTAAAATGATTCTTGCATTTCTGTTGCCATAGGCTAGCCTAGGGTCGAATAGTAAACTTCCGCCAGTTTTCTTAGTTAAAATTTGGTTTTTGTTAATTTATGAACATAGACTGTAGCAATATGTAAAACTTACATGTAGCAACTAAAAAATCGGCTTATATTGAACTAATATAAGAAAATGCAACGTGTTGTTGTTCATATTGTTGATATAGGCCTATTTTATTACCTTCTGTGTTTTATGATAGTACCACTGCAATTTACCACAGAGATTATATGCATTATTTGTGTAGACTACAACTCTCATATGCATGTAAACATATATTGTCAACAACAAAAAAACTACTAATATGAAAAATAACTAACATACCGGTAATTTTAATTGACTTCAAAATTAAATTAATTTTTTAATAAAACTAAATAATTTTGTTTTGTCTCCGCAATAGGTCGTGTGTCACTTGTGTAGGCCTATACAGGATTGAATCTAACTTTTGTCAAATTTTGTGCTTTTGTATGTAAATGTAGTACCTTTATTAGGTAGAGTAGAACCTTTATTAACCGTCACTATTGGGACTGTGACTATGACTGTGACGGTTAACTGAATAGGTGGATAACAGAAATTATGCATTAAGTGAATATGAAAAAGGAATTTCATTGGTGGTTTTGGGGATAAAACAAACATGAAAACATGTTAAAATGCATAATTCACATTTTATATGTTTAATAAAACCTCCCAACCACTTAACTATACTTTTGAGTACAATCGCTTCTCATTTTCACTACGATGTGCAGAGACTTTCCGTAATAACGATGCTTCACAAAATTGCAAGTTGACATCGTTGGACAATGACGTATAATGGAATGTGACTGTTAAAAGAGTGACATATAATCAAGGTTCTACAAACTTGTATTTAAAAAAAAGTATAAACACGAAAATGGGCTATATTATCATAACTTTTAAAGTAAGGATTTGGTTTGTTTTTCATAAATCCTATAAAAACTGACCACTCTAAACTTATTCTAGTTTTTTTTAAATCACACAACAACACAGGGTCAACGGTTTTTTTTTAGGTTTGGAAAATAACTTGATGACTACCTAATAAATATAAATTTTTAAGTGAACGATATTTGTTTTCAGGTGTTATGCGGCATAAGTACCAAGGCACATTCGACCTGAAGACCTTCGAAAAAAGGACGAACAAGTGGTTTCGCCAAGCTGGCACACAAATTTATGTTAAAACAAAAACTCAAAATGTTTTGTAAAAAATCTTCAAATTAAACATGAAATAAAAAATTTAATACACATTACTTTCTGCCTGAAACTCTTTTAGATTCCTAAAATATGCTCAAGTAAAGGCCAGAAAATAACTAGTTAGAACCACTGCAAGGGTTTTTGTTTCCTTATAAAATTATTACATTATGCAACATGTTTTTTTTTTCTTCTTTTTTTCGGAATAAATATTACTAAGTTAAAGTAATTGTAGGATTGTACATGTAGCTGATTTTGAAAACAGCTTATTCAAAATACGCCCGAGCCAACGATGTTGTAGGGGGATTTAAAATAGTTTTATAATAGTTTGTCTTTTCTTAGAAATTCATCAAACTTATAGTTTTATTGTTTGTATCTATTAATTCTCAAAATAGAATGTGATATAATCTGTGTAGAATATTACAAACATAGCAGTAAATAATTTGTATAAGGTATATACAGTAATAATACAGGGTATCCAACTTTGACTGTCTGAAACTTCACGAGGTTATTTACCATCTAAAAATAAGCAAATAATACATTTACAGTATGTGCCCTATCTCGAATCATTTTCTATCTGTCGGTCTGTATGTGTTTTTTAAAAACTCCTAAATATCTAAGAAACAGGTTAACATAAAATTTTTAAACTTAGTATGAATGTTAATGAAGGTGGTTAACAAATTTCATATAAATCTGAATTTCGAATAGTGTTCCGTTTCAAAATGGCGAATGTTTAAAATATTAAATTTAGATATCTAAAAAAACTGCAAATTTCAGAAAAAAGACAAAAATTTTGGGCAGTTTAAAGACGAATCTAACGATACGGTATATCACTTTTTATCACTGGGTCAAAGGTAACTAAAAAAATTCAAATTAGTGGACAAAAAAGGTTTTTTTTTATTGCTAAGTAGAGCCATAACCATATTTTTGGCCACTAATTTGAAGTTTTTTTATCTAGGTACCTTTGACTCAACGATAAAAAGTGATATACCATTAGATTCGTATTTAAGTTCTCCAAAACTTTTGTATCTTATAATTTTTTTAATGAAATTTGTGGTTTTTTAGATATTTGACATTTAATATTTTAAACAGCCGCCATTTTGAAACGGAACATTATACGAAATTCAGATTTCTATGAAATTTGCTTTTTAACTATATCAACATCCATGCTAAGTTTCATGATTTTGTGTTTACTCGCTTTTGAGGTACCAGTATTTAGGATTTTATAAAAACATATTCAGACCGACTACAGAAAACGGTTTGAGATTGAACACATGTTATATTGTATTATTTGCTTGTTTTTAGCTGACAAATAACCCCTTGAAGTTTCCGGCAGTCAAAATTGAGCACCATGTACATAACGTATTTTTAAAGTATCCACAAATACGTATAATATCTGTATTTTATATATTACTTTACTCATTTTATACATATTTAATATGTAAACCTTTATACATATTTTATTATGTTAGTATAGGATATGTATACAAAACATATTAGTATACGTTATATATACATTTTTTTTCCATATTTTTGGGGGACATTTATATGTATATAATACGTATTATTTACTTTCATATACATATTATATACTACATTTATACTTTGGTTGAAAGTATTTAATACATATTATACATATTTGTGCTGCCTGGGTATTATAAAGATTACATTTGTTATAGACTAATGAATTTCAACAGAAGGTATATTGAGATTGTATATATCTTGTAATTCTTGTCCACATTATGAAACTGTTTATATTTTGAGACCAGTTTTCCTAGGTGTCCAGTAAAAATATGTATATGTTGTGTCCTTTCTGAAAAATACATTTGTTGTGAAATTGGTTAAAATTACATTTCAAGCATAAACAAAACTTTTCAATGTAACAAACTTGGACTATTATCAATACAGTAGCGTATTATCGTTGTACATTATTGGAACTTTAAAAAAGGTAATATTATGTAAAAACTCACCGTTATAAAATTATTGAAGCTTGACAAGTTTGTAACTTTTTTTCATCCCATCATATGTATTTTTTTTTTTTTTTTTTGTTACCTTAGGCCTAATGTTTTTTTTAACATTTCTTCACGAGTTCGCATTCATGGATTTTATCCTCACGAAAGTTCATGTTCGAACATCATAAGTGTGGCAATATTTATTGTTCAAAATACCTGTCATGGTCTTCTTCACTTTTCATTGTTTGTTCAGGCTATCTTCACCATGGAAGTTGTTGAAATCACCTACCATTTTTCTTCCTATTGTCTCTCATTCGTTTGTTGGTTTCATCAAAGCTCCATTTGAGAAAGCAGAGAACCAGTCGTTTTGGGCTGGAAAGTTTTTAGTCGGATGACGGTAAATGTATTTTGTAAAAAGAAATTATTTTTTATTCTGTAGGTGATGTACCCTGTATGCATTTTAATTAAATCTGTTTTCTCTTTTGTTATTATTTGTTCATCTATAGGCCTACTCAGGCAATGATGAGTTTCATCCTAATTTAAGGTTTCATCATGAACAAAAAGCTAATTTAAAGCGGGAAACAGGATGAGAGCAATACCGTACTATTAGCAGCTCTGTTTATGGCTGCGAGCAGGCAGTGAGGACACCGTTGGGCACCTATGTCGTCACGAGCTACTGCGCAATGCCCATCCACCTTACCGTTAGCGTTAGTGAACCTTACCGATAGTATTCTAAATACGGTGCTGCTAACCTACATAGCCTACACTTAAATTATTAACTGGTATTAATTAATACCGTAAGGTGCTGGCACCTGTTTTTTTTATAGTGTAATAGGTAATCTTTTATAAAAGTTGGCACACATCAAATTTATTTGTCAAAGATCTTTGACAAAGAACTTTAATGGCGTTTGGGCCGACACAATTGCCAGTAGGTGGCTAATATCATTGAAGAAACAACAATAGTGTTGTTGCTTCAGTGCTAATATGCCTGCTGGGTGTGGCCATTATGCCCGTCTGAGCTATTTCTCTTTGTTTTTCCTTTTTACAGTTATTTAAGCGTTCAAGTTTTAAATATAATTATAAGTGATAAACAATTAATTGCAGCACTTCATGTTATCAATTACTGTAGTAGTATTAAATGTAAACAAAAGTTTCTTTTCTAGTTTGTTCATGCTGTTAAGCTTAAAAAAATGTATTCTATTAGAATATTTTCAAGAAAGATAAATATGAAAAAAAAATTGGTTGACCGTGCAGGCCAACCCTAGAACTTCCCGCTTAGTTTGAATTTTAAACGCTTAAAATGAGTTTTTTTGTTAAAATACCAAAAAACGAAAATTTGTGAATTTTTAAACAACAATAACTTTTGAATGCGTCGTTCGATTTTCATTTTTAAAAAAGTATTCTACGCAGTTTTTAAAGCACAAAAAGAAAATGTACAGGTTTATATTGATTGGTTGAGAAATCTGGAAGATATGTTAAAGAAATACCAAAAAACAAAAATTTGTGAATTTTTAAACAACGATAACTTTTGAATGCGTCGTTCGATTTTCATTTTTAAAAAAGCATTCGACGCAGTTTTTTAAGCACAAAAAATGTATACATGGTTTTGTTATGATTTTTTCGCACGCTTTAAAGTTATTTTTAAAAAACATAAAAATTCAAAAAAAAAATTAGGTTATTTTTTTAAATTTCTTCGGATTGGTTCGATGGATTAACTCTCAAATCTAATCAGATCTAAGTTTTGATACACCCTTTCGAATGACATGTCGTAGAATTCAATCGGTTGATTCGTTTTTGAGAAACTGTACGACAAAAATTTATTTACACACATACATCCACACACACACACGGTCGGACACCTCGGCGGGAATAGTCAGAATGGCTTCCTGGGACCTCAAAACGTGGAGATTTAATGAAAACTCGACTTTCGAAAATCGGACCGAAATCAATAACTTCCCTTTATTGGTAGCGGGAAGTTAAAAATAGGTGTGCTCCTTCTTTTAACAGATACACTTTTATTGCATACATGATATAAAATTTTTAATTTCATGTTTTTATACTAAGAATATTCATAAAAATCCAAATAAAAAAGCTAAAAAACTCCGAGTCAACCTTGCTCAAAGAAACCTGTTTAAAAACTCCAAAAAGATGATAAAAATTCAGAATGTTTATTTTAGTGTTGTGAAAAATTTTCAGATTCAACTTCCAATGAGCCTTGGGGCAAATGTCCAGGATGTGGTTTGTGGGCCCATGAACTGTGTGCTGGTGTCGAGTTTGAGGACAAAATTAATTTTCATACGAAAACTGTTAAAATTCAGAAAACCTTAGCCTGGCTGTTATGCCCGTCCTTCCACTAGAGTAAGTTTGTTTCATTATGTTTGTTTTTATTTTACTAACCAAACCTAAAAGGGTGGTTGTAAAAATAATTAACTGATTCTAAATTTCTAAAGGTAGTCTAATGAATATAAGTGCATTCAAAAAACTTTTGTGGGCCACACCTAGAACTGTGTTGCAAAGCTTTTGATTCAAATTAGCTTTTTTATCTGTTATAGGAGAGTGGACCTTAAATTTTGACTATTTCCAACCATTAAAATCAATATTTTGTCTTCTTTATCTATATAGATTGCTTTAAGTTATTAAATTATTATTAGACTACAGTAGTATCCAAAGTTGCATCCATTTTATCTCACACAAAAAAATCTAGGCATATTGTAACTTGAGAAACTGTAAAATTTTTAGTAATAAAAATTTGTATTCACATGCTTATGTTAAAAAAACAATCTAGATTTAAGTAAATAAGTATTTTTTATGGATCAATAGTTTCTTACCTTTTAACGGCGCCCATATGATATTTTCTAGGGGTCCTGACCGGGGGGGTATGGGGATTAAGGAGTACCCTCCCCTCCTTCGGCAAAAGGGGTCTGGGTAAATTTTTTACCTTCCCCCAAAAACTTTCAAAATTTTGAAACCTATTTGGCATTCAGGTGAATATTATCCTACTTAGCATTGAATCTGTACCTTTACACCATCAATGAGTAGGCTACACAAAGCTACACCGCGCCATGAGGCCGCACTCAGCAGCTTATGCCTGAACTCTTATAAAAACAAAATAAAAGTATATACCATATATAAAATGAAACGGTATAAAACATT
>JAGFPH010003104.1:11131-48001 GCA_018207615.1 Philaenus spumarius | reverse complement strand
ATTTCTCGTAAATTAAATTAAATTTTACACCTTAATTAACGCCCTACATACGGTATTTCAATAATGATTCGTTTCTGTGAGTAATCTGAAACACGGGTGAAATCTTTCGCCAGCTGTAACTCTCTAACGAAGCATTCCCGGATCTATGAATAGGCCTAAATGAGCTTTTTCATTATTTTTTGCTAGTGGAATCAGCTTAGAAAGTGCTCGGAACATTATGCAAATAACTCATTATTTTAGCTCATAATAACTTTAAAATATTTTGTTTCTAGAGTAATTCTGGTTATTGTTGACACCTACCAAGAAATAATTTGTTTCTTTTTTTGTCAAAATCTCTGTTACCCTTTGAGCTACAGAAAAAATAAAAAAAAACCATTAAAAAAGTAAACTTTTTTGTCTCTTGTATTTTTTTTGTAAAGTTAGCGGTTTTTGAGATATTTTACATTAAAAATTTTAAAAGGCCGCCATTTTGAAAATATTAAAAATAATGTTCTAATTTTTGGTACAGTAATAAAAGGTTAGGGAACAAATAGATATACAAAGTTTGAGCTCAATATCTCTTCTACTTCCAAAAATATTAGGTATTTTGTAAAAAACACATACAGACAGACAGACGAAAAAATAAGCTCCGTAGACCCATGTTTATATTGTGAAATATGTTTGTTTGGATCCCAGGAACATATCCACAAAAGGGGTCCAGAGAGTTCGAGGACACCCTGTATATATATATATATATTCAAAATAATTACCATATTTATGATTATTATAACTATCGTATATTATTTTATCAATAGGATTGCATAATCAATTCTCAGCATTGAATACCACAAAGATCATACAAAATTTAAAATGATGTTACTGTAATTACTAACACTTAATAAAATAAAAATATAGAATTAAAACAAATTATTGAAATCAAATTATTTACCAAATAATTTTTGAACACAACGTTCGTCAGATTCAAAGCACATGCGAACTGAACTATTTTCTGAAATAAAATAATAAATTAATTTAAGACTGTATTCGTAAGTTATATCAAAATTCTATATTATTAAAAAGTACTACTAAGAAATTGATCAGACATGCATGTAAAAGAGAAACATTAAAGGCTCAAACAATAAGTATATTAATAAGTAACATTATTGAAATCTAAGAAAGTTAATAACAGCTTCCAAAGTGAGTGAATACCCCATTTAAAAAACATTGTTATTTCAACTTCTTGAGCATCAATTATAAAGATTTTCAATAATTGATGTGATTGTTTCAATCTTATGTTTTAAATAAAGCAATTCAGTAGGTACTAGATAATAAGAAAATAACCGAGTGTTAAATAACAACTTAACTGTACAGTTTGACCTAAGTGGGAAGTTATCACACAAATATTTATAAAATATAAAACATTCTTTCTATGAATTGTGGAATACAACAATGAAAATATTTTTTTTATATTTATAAACCTATAAAAGTAATTGTTAAAAAGTAATTAGATTTATGTAAGAAATTTATCAAAACGTAGATAACATTTAACAATTAATTATTAATAAATACTACCTAAGCCCCTGTGAAAAATTACAGACAGATTAATTACATACACTTCAGAAATACATAATTTAAAAAAATACTATTTAAAAACAACTGACTTTATCTAGGCCTACCTAACTATACTGACGGGGATTTTTAACTCGGTAAATGTCTACAATTATAAAGATTATAAAACTGTAGGTCTATTTGTTAAAATTTTGAATTTATATATGTTATTATATATTTAAAGAAAGATAAAAATATTATCTTTTATTGCTTTTTATTTTATATTGATAGATCAAATGATTTAGAAGTTATTAAATTACAGTGAAGAAATTAATAGTCGAAAATGTTTATATGTTGTAAGAAGATGTAAGAATGTTTCCGAAGCTAAACGAATAGGTATGTCTTCTTTAAATTTGAATAAACGTATATATTTATAATAAAAGGTTGTATTTATGTTTATAACCTCAAAGCAAGTCTTATAACATATTATAGCATACAAGTACATTAGTTCTATAACTCATATTAAAAAAAATCTTCTTCACAAGAAATTATAATGATTAAAGAAATTAAGTAAAGTTGTAAACATAACCCCAAAGTATAATCTAAGCTGGGTTTTGTTTAAGTATTACAGATGATGAGTGAAATCAGCTGTTATATTATATGTTATTCACATACTACGGACGTACACTCGCTTCTATAGGAGTTGATAAGGCAGTGACAATTGAGTGTTGACTATCAAGTTAAGTGACCAATAGAGCAGTAGGACTTGCTTCGTATTTTTATTTTTGTAGTTATCATGGTAAATAGCAAAACTGATATACTATTAATTATTGACACTTAAAGCAAGTAATGCTTGATTTCTATAACGGGAGTAGGAGCTGTATTTCCTTTTATGTTTGTTTCTAAAGTGCATTAGGCGAGTTTTTTGTTAATGTTTAGTTCATTTTAATGCTAAAGTGATATTTTCAGTTAAGTTATTGTATGAAGTTGTTGTTTTGACATATACATATGTTGTTCCATTTATGTAGTTACAATAATGAAATAAAATAATTTTAATTTCAAACCTTAAATCTACATTCACGATATTTTAAAAAGAAAAAGATTGTTTGTTGTGACTGGTTTAACTAAAAGCTACCTATTAATTTTTATGGAACTTTCACAATCATCTGGTAACATGGGCAATATGTCATCATTTTTTCCTAAATGGGGCTGAGCAATGATTATAGAAGTGCATTTATTTGTGCAAAATCACTGATTAAATGATTTTTGTGCGGAATAAACATTATTTACTTGGTAAAAAAAATACAGTACATCCACACATCTCCAAAATGAAATGACTATAACAATTTATCAAGCAATTTGACTGAGAATAATAGTTAAAATGTTGAAGTTCTTTTTCAGATTGGTAATAACAGCCTCGCTTGAATGGGTCAAGTGACATCAAATCATTATCTGTTCGAATAGAGGTAGGTGTGACCAGAAGAACAGTTTCACAGCCCAACGAAATCTGTGCAGTAGAAGGCACCAACATTGGCAAGTCAGATGGTGAATGTACTATAACCTGCAATTTTCAAAAACAAAGTATCAAAACTGGTTACAAGTGCAGTCTAACTAACTAGAAAAATGAGGTAATTCACAATGAGGTAAATGACATTAACACCACAAACTACAGTAAAAAGTCAAAAGCACCAGAGAAGTTATATTGAAAGTGAAAGCCAATCGATGCAATGCTGCATTCGAATACTGGGAGCTCGCTGCTCTAATGTAAAGTAGAGCTATTGGTGTTCTTTTTTGGTAATTGGAAGATTAAAGAGCATAAATAGACCAATGTTCCAAACAAATTGATTTTCCAGTCTAATTTATGCATTAAAACTGATTAATAACATTTTAGGTGGCAGTTTATGTGGCTCACAGTAGTATCTTTTTGTGAAGTATGAATTTGGTCTAGGATATGTCTGTGGATCACTGCTCCTTTACACAATTGGCTCCAGCTCAACAGACTTCTTTCGTACTCTTCATTATAAAACAACTACTAGGCCTTAAGTTAACACCTAATTAACCTATAAACCTAATGAAGCTAATTTCTTATATTCTAGTGACACTCTGTAGAATGGGCAGTAACAAACAAATATTTTATAAATAAAATGTCTAATTTATCGAAGAATAAATGTATACATTTTCTTCTATAAATTGAACTTGGACCTCATTCACCGCCCCCTGAATGACACCTTTGCATTCTACAACCCATAAATGATGTATACATGAAAATGATGTAATCTTCTAACTCCTTTAAAATCCAAGCAATCAAATGCCTTTAAGAAATACACTCAACACCTTACTTTTTCTGTCAAGTTCTATAACGATAAAATTAATAAGACTGGCTATGCCATTAATTGTGGACTTATTTAAACTATTTTGAGATCAAATAAATAAATCCAATTTTGATAGATAAGATTCTAATCTGTTTAAAAATGTTTCTCAAATGCTTTACTAAATATGAGCAACAATTAAATTGGACTATTCTTAATTAAATTTGCCTATTATCCGTCATGTGACATCGTTCAGGGTATGTTTATGACGCATTTCAAAACATATGTTTCATCATTAGATTTAAAAAAAACAATACAATGTTTACATTACATATTAAATAACCCAAAAACATTTAATTCACGACACAAAACACACAACTGTTACATGTAATCCGGGTAGACTACTTTGTTTCACCAATGAAAGCAGAACTTATAAGAAGCGCAATGCTTATGGAGAACAGTCAGCCCGGTTAGTTTCCGCCAAACTTAGCGTGGCAGCCGATAGGCAGCGCTGGCTGAAAATTTCCACCTGTCTGAGACTCATCAATCCTCCGCGCCAGGAGAATGGCTGGTCATCATCACTTCAGGACACGGACGACAACACAACACAGCAGGACCCGGGGTAATGCCTTCTTCTGAGCTTCTCGATAGACATCCAGTGAGGTTTTTGGACGGGCCTTGGAGTTCCGAGGATGGTTTATCACAGAGAGCGCTACACATCGAACATGACTAACGGACATACACTCATCGTCACCGGTGGATGCTTCATCGGGGAGTTCTCCTGTTACCTGATGTCGATTTGACTGCGGGCAGCGAATTCATCCAGCACAATCTACACTGTTTCTTCGACGGATGAACACTACACAACGCAGGAGGACTCTATCATCTGGTCTCCCGTAATCCGACTGTCGGTAGTGATTTCTTCTAGCGCTAATTGAATGCATTATCTGTTTCAGCCAACTCTTCACTTCTGAACTCAAGACGGGCCTTCATCGTAGCTCCGGGATCCCTCTGCCAGTGATGTTTAGGTATGGGTCAAGGTGTTTGGTTGCTGGCCTGGTATCGGGGAACGATTTTCTCACTGTTTCTTCTGTTTCAGCCCGACTTCTCACTTCGTACTTGAGATTATGCCTTCATCGGAGCTCTGGGACCCCAAGTATGCCAGGGATGTTTTAGGCATGGGTCTTAGTGTTTCCTTGCTGGCCGGTCTCGAGTAGTGTTTCTTCATGCATGCCACTAACATATTTGTTTGTTTCAGTGAGTTTTAGATTAACTCTTGCAATCATTAGGGACTTTCCCTAGACGCTACTAAGCTCTCCCCAGTGAGCTGTTCGGGGAGTGGAAGGTGGTTTAGTGGGTATGGGTCCTTTCGAACCGAGTCCCACAGTACCTTCTCTGGCAAGAGGTCTGCGTAAGTGCATTTCAACCCCTACCAAAAAAAAAAAAAACACGCAAAGCTTGCCAGATTCAAATAAAACTAGGCTGAATTTTTAACATGGGCGTTGCGCTTCTTATAAGTTCTGTATTCGTTGGTTAAAGACTGCACGTGTTGAAGGTCAAGGTCCTGGTACTGTTTGATATGTCTAGGGCCTTCAAGGTGTCTAGAGCTACAAGGTATGCTCGATCTCTAGATTTTACGGACAACGAGATTGAGGCTGATGACGTCACGCCGTGACCACCGTTGACATTGTTTAATTCGAGTGCACGTAACGTTTAAACTAAAACTTCTGTAAAAAATAGATAACATATTACAAAATAGTTCATTCTTATACCAAATTTTACGTTAGATCATGAAGACTCTAACAATGTAAATATGAATGTTCTAAACTAAATTTAACTATGTATTTTATATTAATAAACTTTCTTATGTTATGGTTAGTGTCTCGAAAATATACAAAGCGGTGAACTTTTTTATGTTTTTGTCAGGAAAAAAAATTCCTGCGGGAAAATTATAGGTAAAAGTTCAAATTTTAATAATATTTGGTTGTTGTTCAACTAGGGCCATTAGTTATTTTTTGGCAGTGAGTTTATTAAGATGATGTTTTAAATCAGCGCTAGCTGGCGGTATAGGGATTGAGCACATGCCTAGACACCTTGGAAAGCCTTGCCCTCTGTAAACATTTTCCTCCCAAGTAACTCTGACCGTTTCAATAACGCTAAGCATCTTTTCACGTAGACTTTCAAATCGTTCAATATTGCTCATATCACATAAAGCCCGTATTTATATCCTAACACTTTCCACTCCTGGCATCAGAAAAACCCCCTTTTTTATTATTTGTTCAGCAAAAAAATTTGACAGTATATTCTTTGATAACGATATAACCCTTAAAAGGAAATCCAGCTGAATTTTCAATGTAAACAAATAAACCTTTTCAAACCCTGTTTCTAAAAACCAGACATAATTTGGGGTGTTATTTGGCAAATTAAAATAGGCCTATTATTTTTATAAAAAATCTAAGCAACCCTTCCAATTCATCACTTTCCTTGTAGCCCCAGACCTGGGAACTATAGCATAAAATCGCTTTTACAATAGAATTAAACCATGTATACTTAGCACTAAGTGGGCCGATAGTGGAAACCTCTTCCCGCTGATTGAAAGCAACATACATAAAATCTATGTAACAACTATTTATTAGTCTGTAAGGAATAACCTGTCCTCTGGATCGCTCGGCTACCTGGAGCCGACCCGGGTCGAACTCCAGCCCTCACTTCCGCCCGCAGCTGATTCCTTGTTTACATTTATACGTGTCACTAAAAAAGTTTTAAGTTAGAAAATTTTATGAAATAAATAATACATGCTAAGCAATAATGTTGTTTATATTTAATTTCCTAAAAAAGTTAAATAACACTAAAGTAATGAATAAACCTGTGATTACATAAATGGATTTTACAAACGTAATAACGTCGTGTTTGGTATAATTTTTCTTATTTTTTTTCTAACTTTATAAATCTCCTTATAAAAATTTGAAATTGTGAGTCACAAAGTATAATATTGTAGTGGTAAAGCCAGTAGGTGACTAATCATTGAAACAGATGCGTGAGTAAGTGAGTGAGAGGGGACTACAGAATATGTAATATAGGACTTTTGTGTACATATTCCTCTTATTTTATTATAACATCTGAAAAAATTTCAGCTTTTCACTAAATACTTTCAACAAAGGCCTATTTTTCCCTTTATTGACTGGGCTAGTAGGTTAGGCGTATACCATTCAGTATAAATATAATAGATACTGAATGGTCCAATATATACTATAATGAGTACTGAAATATGTATCGAGAATGGAGGAACTCCTAAAAGCGCCGATGAACTCAAATAAATGGGTTACGCCAGGATTGGCAGAAAATTGTACTCAAACTGAACATATATTAGGAAATATAGGTATTTCTTTATTCTTTACTAGTGGACCCGGCAATGCTTCGCTATTGCGTGATTTAATTTTAAGGGTAGTTATTCCGTTTCATCTCTTTGACTTAAGTAATTTAATTGAAACCAATAAATAATGTAATACAATAGTAATTTAATGTTTTTTATATCAAAATTAATTTAAAATAATATTAAATAATTTTAACTTTATAGTTTGTAGGAATTTAAGTGTTTGGATTACTATCTAATTTTAAGGGTAGTTATTTCATTTTATCCCTTTGGCTTAAATAATAAAATTTCAAATAGTTTTTTTGTATACCTTAAAAATAATATTAGATAATTTTAGTTTTATAGCTTGTAGGAAGTTAGTTCAATTTATATTTATTGTGTAGTAGGGGAAGCAACCCCATTTCCACCCCTTTAAACTCTAGTAATATTAACGTCTAAACACTCCTAGAAATGACATGGATAAACTGTGAATTTTTTAGTGAAATCCGTCCAACAGTTTTTGAGTCCATAGAGGACAAAGAAACATTCATTTTTATTTTGGCCTACTTTTTATAACAGTAACTGCATAGCCTAAATATGAATTACAAATGAATGATGAATGCAAGATTATAATACTTACTGGGAATCCAAAGCGACCATCAGAACATGGTAAATGATAATTGCTCAAGTTGGTAACCAATTCAACATTTAATCCGTAAAATTCACCCGATAACTCTGACCAATAGGGCAAAATGTCGGAATCATTCATTCCTTCTTCATATTTACGCATAGGATACCCTTCGTCTGGAGTCCAGTAAACAGCATTTGTTGGAATTGCAGAACCTTTGAGGCGATTATCTACACTAAAATTACAACACAAAACTAATCGTTGTAATGATTCATTTTCTATAAAATTATCAAACAAATTTACTATCCACTTCAGTTGTTTGATCAAATTGTAAAAAAAACTTCACGATTTTACAATGATGTTATGCATGGCTAATTTTCAATTCAGTCTTTCAAGAAAATCCCACGATTTTAGACATGCAATTCTGGAAGTAGATAATATAGTCTTATAGGACTTGCAAATTGGCGAGACCGTAGTCTCGGTTAAGAGACAGCATCTGTTTTAAGAACAATGGCTGCTTATCTGAAACTAAAAGAGTGACTTTATTGAACATTTTTTATTGACTAAATTTGGAATAAATTTTGAGTGAGAACGAGATGGTGAATCTATGGAATACTCTGGGATTAGCTACAAAAGCATATGGTGTTTAGAATTGAGCTTGGATTTTTTTGTATACTTATGGTGGTTTGTAAACCAGACATAAGGGACGTTTTCTTCTGACCTGGGGAGGTGCAGGATCAGTGATGATCTGTTTGATGTGAGAGTATCGAGACCCTTCGGCTCTGTGTTTGACTCTATTTGTTAATTTTAGGATGAAGTCCTCGAGTGTGGGGATTGTGCCCTTGAGAGATGGTGACGTTCTTTACGTACCATGGGGAGTCGGTGATCCAACGGAGAGTTTTGTTCTGGAAGGAATCCAACTTTTTCTTCCAAGAAACAGATGGTAGAGAGTACCAAGCTGGAGCTGCGTACGTAAGTATCGGTCTGATGTATGTTTTGTGCATGGACAATCAGATACAAAGTGGTAGAGGGCTCTTGGCGTGAATGACTGGAAGGAGTCTGCCACGGACAGATTTAGCCCTTGACAGAGTTTGCTTGGCGTTATGGGACAGGTTAAATTTAGCGTCAAGCGTGATTATAAGGAATCTGACTTTGAGGGTCCATGCTATGGGTGATTTGTTAAGAGTCAATTGGACTTTAGGAAATCTACGTAGTGAAGAAAATTGGATGGCTTGCGTTTTGTCTGTGTTCACTGCAGTTCTCCACATCCTGAGCCACGGCTGTAGGGCATCCAACTGTTGTTGAATGACCGACGAGCCATATTCCAGGTTCAGAGTCCTGTAGTAGAACATAGCGTCATCAGCAAAGAGTTACAGTGATACTTTGGGGATGACTGGAACGTCATTAGTGTAAAGAAGGCACAGTAACTGACCAAGAACTGAGCCTTGGGGAACTCCTGCCTCGATGGGTCTAGGAGTGGAAAGAGTACCTTCGACAGCAACCTGGAACCATCTACTGTCGAAGTATGAGCTTATAAGATGTACATAGTATGGAGGAACTGGGCTGCGGGCTAGTTTGTAAAGCAGGCCTTCGAGCCATACTTTATCAAAAGCTTTTGATATGTCCAGGAACATTGCAATAGATTGACTTTTGTTGTTGAAGCCCTCAGAAAGGTCGTTGAGAACTTTTACAAGTTGGAGTGTTGTAGAATGTTCACTTCGAAAGTCAAATTGCTCAGGACGAATGACGTCTTTGAGATGCTGGGTGAGCAGGGAATAAACTAATCTCTCAAAGACTTTAGAAATCGTTGGATAAAGAGATGGGCCTGTGATTTTCAGGAAAAAGAGCCGATTTTCCGGGTTTGTGATTATTTTGGCTCCTTTCCATGTTGAAGGGAAGTGACCTGTTCGCATGATTCCATTGAAGATATTTGTTATTATTGCTACCGTAGTAGATGGGATGTTGCAAAGAGCGGTGTTGCTCACGTTGTCTATGCCATTTGCTTTATGTGTAGGGAGTTTACTAATGAGATTGGCTACCTGGTCGCATCTGAAAGGGTCGGCGAGAGGCCCCATGTGACAAGCAAGATATTTGTCAAGAAAATGTTCTATGTGGTCATCGTCATAGATACGTGCATTTGGAGCGAATTGGTCTTGGAGTGAATCAGCAAACGTTTCAGCTCTGTCCGTGGGTGTGTAGACTACACCATTACGCCCATGAAGAGGGTGATTGGGTGTTTTTGTTGCTAGGAGCTGGCGATTTAATTTCCATAGGGACCCGTTTTCTGGAGTTACTGTTGATAGGAATAGGTCCCATTCATCCTCAGTATGGGTGGCTAGTAGCGACTTTACTAGTTGGGTTTGGGCATTGAACATCCTTTTTAAGGGGTAGACGTTCATAGGGAGATGTGCCAACAGTTAAGATGATGGGGTTATGATCTGAGCTGAGATGAATGCAGACAAGATCGTGGGAAAATTTATAAATGTTTAACACGTCAATGTCAAGAATATCTCGTAAGCAATTGTTTCGCACGGGATAATGATTCGGTTCACTGGGACCGATCACTTTAATGTTTGGGTGATTCTGCAGGAACTTTTGCAGCACTCTGCCGTGTGTATTTGCGATACGACAGTTCCAGTCAGGATGTTTGGAGTTTAGATCGCCCATTAGGATGGTTGAATCATCTGATGAGAGAAGCTTCTTGAGATGAGTGATTTTTAATGTGGCATTTGGAGGGATATATGCAGAGATAATGCGTATATCCGTCCCAAAGGAATTGATGCTGATTTCTGTATGCTCTATCGGAGATAGTGGATCGTTAGGAATCGTTTGATGAACGATCCGTCTGTGAACCAGTAAGGCTGTTCCACCCCCGGCATTACGAGCTTGAGTATTGGGACGATCTGTACGATAGGTCGTATAGCATGGAATGTTGAAGTGATTGGATGGTCGGAGGTGAGTTTCAGATATTAGAGCAATATCGATGTTTCTTTCCTGGAGGAAGTTTTGGAGTTCAGCTTTACGACTGAGGACTCCACTGGCATTCCATGTGAGAATTTTGAGTTGTCTATCCATTTTGCATGAATAGGGCAACTAGGGAAGTTAGAATAGTTATGATGATGGTTTTAGTATCGCTCTCCGTTAGAAGTTTGGGAAGGATCTCTTGTATCCACTTGAGTACATCAGCGGTCGTGATGTTTTGTAGAAATCTGAGGACAGAGTCAGGTGATTCCGCTTTTGGAGATGTCATGGCTGTGGTAGGTGTCCTTTTTCGGGGTACTACGGGTTTTGAAGGTGGGGGAATGGTTACCACTTTCTTTTGTGGAATTGGTTTTGTGATGGCAGCAGGAGCCTTTTTAGGGGCCCGTTGCGCGTTTGGTGCCGCCATCATAGCCTTGGCGTATGATTTGTTGGTGACATTGGTGACTGGAGGGGTTGGTCGATGGTCGCTGTGGAGGTGGTGGTGGAGGCATGGGTGCCCTTGTAAAAGATGGTGGCTGTGGAGGAGGGATGCGCCCAGTGGGTGCCCTGTGTTGGTGAACCCCCTTGTTCCTACTGGCGTGCTCCGCGTACGCAGGACATCCTCTGTAGTTTGAAGGGTGCTCCCCCCCCGCAATACACTTGGGAGGATCCTCCCGGGATTTGCGACACTCTGTCCTATCGTACTCACCAGCACATTTCAGACAGCGAGCCGGTAGATTACAGATTAGGGAACTGTGCCCGAACCGCTGGCATTTGTAGCACTGAGCTACAGCTGATTTAGGATGATAGGTGTCCACAGTCACCTTGATATAAAATATATGTATAATAGCGTACACGGCGCGGACAAGAGCTTTCCTTTTGAGTGATACCAGAAACACATTGATAGGGTGTTTCTGGGAGTTGGTGATGGGGGTGCAAGATGTTGGAGTTAAACTCCTGAGTTCCAGATCCTGGATGATATCATTTGGTGAAGTGGAGTAAGGGATACCCTTTATCACAACCTTCACTTCCTTCTCTGAAGGAGGAGTGAAGGTGTGGAAATGAGCCCCTAGGTGTAGAAGCGTTGCCGGAATGGTTCGAAACTGGTCGATGGTTTTTGGAATAATCCTGAAGTGGTTTCCGCGGCAGCTAACTTCTAGCTGACCGCCAGTGGATCTGTCTAGCTCTTGAAAGATAGATTGCCAATTCTTAGGATTTTCTAGAATGATTGGTGGAACCTTTTCTTTAGGCTGAGAAACTGGCTTTGAAGTTGATTGGTTGCTACCATCAGATTGGTAGTCTGATAGATTTTCCTGAGATGCGTTCATTTTTTGGCGTTTCGGCTGACTAGTAGGAAGTTATTATCAGACTGTCCATTTTTTGAAGTAGAAGGTTGGTCCTTAAAAGGGCCGTTGACTTCTGCAGAGATTAGCTGGGCAGTTGAAGGTGTTGAATTTGAGGTTTGGTCCTGAAAAGGGCCGTTTTCCTCAATTGATTTTGAATTAGAGGCTTGGTAAATAAAAGGGCCGTTTACCTCGACTGATTTTGTTTTAGAGGCTTGGTCCTTAAAAGGGACGATTTCCTCGGCATTACTGTCCGCCAGAGTGACGAACCTAGCTGGCTTGACCAAAACCTTCCCTTTGGCCAAGCGAGGGATCACCGGTGAAGCCGGGGGACTCCTACCATTGGGTTGAATTAGGGGATTTCGGCTCTGATGGACCTTGTCCCCTTGTGGGGCGGACATACTCAGAGGGAGCAGTCCCTAGGTGTGTGTAGATTGTTGTGTTGTATCCTATTCAGTGTATTCCGTAGATCCACTTACCCAACTCTTGGCAGACCAGCTCTTGAGCCCTCACGAAGTAGTCTTATAGGTTCTAGCTACTAAATATATAAATTCTTACGAAAACAAAAAAGTTCACTTATCTAGCAAATATAGCCTATTATGTATAAAATGTATATACTAGTAGCCTATGTAGAGCCTATATTCTAAAAGTAAACCCTATGTTAGTATTTGTGCTTATAACATGATAATTACCCATCAGATTTCAATGTTGTCTTTACTGTTAGCGACATAGGCATTGCGTGTAGTAATCAACCGGAAAGTGTTAAAGCAAAGGAAGTAGAATTATTCTTGCCGCTTTTTGGTGGTTGATTATTAAATTGGCTAACGTATTTTACCAAAAGAAAAGGAATCATCAAAATGATATAGATTTGCTCGAAATGAATGGAACCCCATAAGTAAGTGACCGAACTTTTGTTATTACTACTAATGACTACTAATACAGAAACAAATCTGTATCTGGTTTATACTAACGACTTTCCTACCATTCCAGGTGTGACACTCTCGCTGTACGCTGATGATGCGTTTCTACACTGTAGTAGCATGAATCCAGCTTACGCAACTAAGACCATGCAGAAACAAATGGACGCTTTGTCCCCGTGGCTGCAGAAATGGCGCATTAAGATAAATGCGGATAAATCTGATTCCATCTGTTTCAAGAAAAGACGTAAAATGAAACGTAGAATCCCTCCCGCAGTGGAGCTTGAAGGGGTGGCTATAACTTGGAAGCCTACTGTCAAGTACCTCGGCATAACACTGGACAATCAACTCAACTTCAGGCGACACGTACAGAACAAGGTCTCCGAAGGAAAGAAACTTCAGGGTTTCCTCTCACCCTTGTTAGCAAGGCATAGCCCTCTGCCAGTAAAAGATAAATTAACGATTTTTCTGTTAATAGTTCGCTCAGTGCTGATGTACGCGTCTACCGCTTGGTGGGCGCCTGCCAGCAAATCCAGCAGGAAAAAATTGGAGACTCTTCAGACTACTGCTCTTCGCAGACTCACGCATCAGCCATGGTACGTGAGGAACTACCATTCTAGTGTCAGCTGGTGTCCCTACCCTAGAAGTTTTTGCTACAAGATTTGCCACTAAACTGTTTCAGGATGCACGCAACACAGGCTATCCTCAAGTAACAGTTGCTATCTAGGTGTGATTATAAGCACGTTAATTTCACCTTATACTTACTTGTATTTATACTGGATATGGAACGGAATGTTGTTGAATATGTAACAATAACCTAAGTGTGTTGCAATTGGTTGGAATGCTGTGCAACAGTCAATTGGTTTATTTTTGAATTTACATTTACTGAAAATTTCATTGCAGGATGGAGTAGCCTGAAAATAATAACATATAGAATAAGTTAACATGCACAAAATATAAAATTTTAATTACAATAATGTTACTTCTAGGCTATTTACAACATTGTTTAAATTATGTAACTAATATGCAACTAATTTTGATTATAGTAGTTAGTTATCTATATATATACATATATAAAAGCCAAATCCACTGACTCACTGATCACGATTTCTCAAAAACTACTGAACGGATTGGAACGAAATTTGTATGTAGCTTCCAGTAGCACCATAGGTGCTCACTAAGAAAGGTTTTTTTTAAAAAAATTCAATATTTTATGGGAAGTTTGGAGAGGTCAAAGTTACTAAATCACGGTTTCTCTAAAACTACCAAACGGACTGGAATGAAATTTGGGATGTAGCTTCGTCTAGAGCCGTAGGTGCTTGATAAGAATGGGTTTAAAAAAAATTCGAGATTGTAGGAGGTTTTGGGGGGATCAAAGTTACTAAATCATGATTTCTCTAAAACTACTGAACGGATTGGAATGAAATTTGGTATGTAGCTTCCTCTAGAGCCGAAGGTGCTGATAAGAAAGGGTTTAAAAAAACTTGAAATCTTAGGGGGGTTTGGGGGGGGGGGCAAAATTACAAAAAAAAACCACCAAACGGATTGGAATGAAATTTAGTATGTAGCTTCCTCTAGGGCCCTAGGTGCTCGCTAAGAAAGGTTTTTAAAAAATTCGACATTTTAAGGGGTCTGGGGGGTCAAAGTTGCTAAAACAAAAACCACCGAACGGATCTGAATGAAATTTGGTATGTAGCTTCCTCTAGGACTCTAGGTGCTGGCTAAGAAAGGTTTTCAAAAAATTCGAAATTTTAGGGGGTTTTGGGGGGGGGGGGAAATTTCTAAAACCCCGGTGTTCCAAAACCACCGAACGGATTGGAATGAAATTTGGCATGTAGTTACCTCTAGAACCCTAGGTGCTCGGTAAGGAAGGTTTTCAAAAATTCGAAATTTTAGGGGGGTTTGGGAGGGTCAAAGTTACTAAAAATCCCCATAAGAAATACATAGTGTAATATATTTATTGATATAATTTTTTGCTTTGTTAATATACATTTAACTTTGATTTGTCTGTCCGTGCAAAGCCGGATCGGGCCAGCTAGTAGTTAGATAAAACAAGAATATTTGTATATGTAGGCAATTCCATACAACTGTAGAACTAATAATACACATTGATGTAGCCTATGATTTTCTACATAATTATGGGTATATCTTGTGAATTATAACGACTAAAAATTAAGAAGCTATTCGGACCATAGTCCCGCCAATAGTTTCTCTTCTCACTCTGTGGAAGGTCGTTACATATTCTAAACATTACCAAACCCAGCACGACTACACTACACAACACAGCAGGACTCGAAGTAATGCCTTCTTCGTGAGCTTCTTGAGAAGACATCCAGTGAAGTTTTGGACGGGCCTTGGAGTTCCGAGGATGGATTATCACGGGGGAGCGCTACACATCATCGTCGCCGCATGATGTCGGTTGGACTGCGGGCAACAAATTCATCGAGCACAAATCTACACTGTTTCTTCGGCGGACGAACACAACACAACGCCGGTGGACTCTTTCATCTGACTACTGTGGTCGGACTGCGGGTAGTGATTTCTTCTAGCGCTAATTGAATACATTATCTGTTTCAGCCAACTCTTCACTTCCGAACTTGAGACGGGCCTTCATCGTAGCTCCGGGATCCCTCTGCAAGTGATGTTCGCGTAAGGGTCAAGGTGTTTGGATGCTAGCCCGGTCTCGGGGAAAGTTTTTCTCACCGTTTCTTCTGTTTCAGCCGGACTTCTCCACTTCGTACTTGAGATCGTGCCTTCATCGGAACTCCAGAATCCCTCTGCCAGTGATGTTTGGGTAGGGGTCAAGGTGTTTTGTTGCTGGTTGGTCTCGAGTAGCGATTTCTTCATGCATGCCGCTAACATTTTTGTTTGTTTCAGCGAGTTTTGGATTGATTCTTGCGGTTGTTAGGGAGGTCCCTAGACGCTACTACGCTCTCCCCAGTGATCTGTTTGGTGAGGGGGAGGTGGTTTAGTGGGTATTGTCCTTTCGGACCAAGTCCCACAATGAGTGCCTTCTCTGGAGAGAAGTCTGCTTAAAAAGAATTCCACCTATCGAAAAAAAAACACAGACGAACACAAACATATAACACGTAGGCTACATACTTAAATATATTATTCCTCATTTGATATGAGAGTGACCTTTTGTGGTACACATGCTTATCACATGTGGCACAAATTTAAAACGAAAACACTTTATTTACAGGGAATTATGGGCGTTTCCTTGCTTATCTGATTTCTTGCTCTTCAAAAGTTCAATACTAAGGTCAGAATCGGTGTAGCTATGGATATTATCAAATGTCAGAAGTTTAATTTCATTTCAGGTTCGATTCTGTGAGACAAATACTCTTTATTTTTTTCTTGAACGTTCTTCCTGTCTACCCAATGTAAAAGCTATCACATTCGTTACAAAATATTTTGTATAGGCCTATATTCGATTTTTGTCCAATGAAATTGACAATTTATGCGCAATACTTGTTTAGTATTTAAAATACAATTATGAAGAAAGCAATTATTTTAACTTTATATGAAAAACACATGTTTAATTATTGTTATTCTGTTACATTTCTTTTTCTTTATTCATTCTTCTTTCAAGTTCTGTGTCTCTAATTTTGTAAAACCAATCTCTCTAATAAAACTTCTAACCATTTTATTTCATATATCTATTACTATAGATGTTATTACTATTACTATAGGCTATTATTTTTATTTATTATTTTATTTATTATTTAGTATTTTTATTACTATAGGCTACGGTAATGCATTTATTATTTACTGAATCAGATGAAAGACTTTTAATTTTGTTAGGAAGAAACATCAGAATTCAAACAACAGAATAATCTACATTAGGCCTACCTAACTACACCTAATGATGTTTAGGAATTACAATTAAAATAAAGATACAGTCCACTAAACTAATTATGAATTATAACCAAAGAATACAAGCCACGATGGCCCTGGTTGTTAAGGCGTCAACGCTTTATCAATCGTCATGGCAACCATCAATGGAAAAGTTCCGGGTTCAATTCCCATTGACCCCGAATAATTTTCTAAATGGTTTCTTAACATACATCGTTGGCTGTGGTTCGGATTCCACGTAAAACTGTAGGTCCCCTCTTCATTAGCCTTAAGTGCAAAACCGCAGGACGTCAAAAAAAATAATATTAACCAAAGAAAGCAATACTATTTGAATGTGTTCCGTGTTGACATCATTGAAAATGATCAAATATGTTGGTGTATTCAATTGATTAAATTAGTTTAAATAAGATTCTTTAAGTTTATCAGACGAAGAAGACCCAGAACGAATATTAAATATTTTGTAAAGAGCTGTATTCAGAATCATTATCAAAGGAGGGACAGATCCAGAGTCTTTCTTGTCATGGATGGGCTCATAAACAATGTTCCAAAGCTGATGAAGAAGACAGTTGTGATTTCTGTTCTTAATAATGTGTGTTTTTGTTAGTTATTAGGATCAATTATTGAAAATACTAATTTTTTTTGTTTAGAACTAAATTTTATACCTAAAATAGTTTTAAGGTATCCATTAGTAGTACTTTTAATTATTTCCTTATGTTTTTACGTGATTTTTCATGTAAAATAAAACATTTTCTTACTTTTAAGATGTTTGCATTGTTT
Source organism: Philaenus spumarius (assembly GCA_018207615.1). NCBI lineage: Eukaryota > Metazoa > Arthropoda > Insecta > Hemiptera > Aphrophoridae > Philaenus > Philaenus spumarius. The sequence goes on along the minus strand of JAGFPH010003104.1, from coordinate 30,332 downwards.
TAAACGGGTAACCCATTTTACCCCGCGGGTGGGGCAAAGCCAGGTTTTTGTACCTATCGAGGTTATTATTTTTGTATTGTGATATCATTCATTTTAAGCTGAAACAGAAATAGTATCATGTTGTTTGATATATAAAAGATCTGAATAACCTGAGTTCGCAGACTTATTGATCTTTGAAAATAATTTATACGAGTTGAAAGCTTAGGTAACCGGTATTGGCCCACTTTCCCCTACACAGAATGCATAAAAAACAACCCAACGAATATATTAAATAAGCAACTGTCATTTAATTTTAATTATCTATACGATTTAGACTTTTGCACAGCGAGAAATCTGATTAGAAAGGAAACGCCCATAGTTCTCAGTAAAATAAAGGTTTCATTTTTTTTTTATCAGAATCACTCTTGATAAACATAATGCTGCTTTGCTAACAACACACTTCACACTCATATAAAATGTACCACCTACAGTAAATTTTGGAAGACGTACTGGGCAGGCAGATGGTACATGTCAAATTCCCTAATCAAATGAAATATTTGATTGCACTTACCTCAAATTGAAATATTATTCTTTTGACACTTGGTTTATCATTTACAAATAAATGTTCACTCAAAGTTAATTAAACTGATTTATTTGTCAGTTAAGAAAACAATTATGAAATTTAATTTATATGCCCTTAACAATAAAATATAGAAAATGATATGCCCCTTAATGAAATACAATATTTATTAAATAACCCTCCCAAAAAAATTTATTAACAAAACCCACCCGTTTTCATTTATTCAAAATTTAATTTACCATAAGATTAAAAAATTACATGTATAGATTTAGTAAAATTATAATAATTGGCACAGGTGTGTCTACTTGAACACAAATGAGATTTTAGCTTAAATATAACAATAGGCACACTAGCCCAGGGGTGCCCATCCCCCCCAAAAGTCATGTCGCGATTCCCCCCCAATCTGCGCAGACCACCGGGGGTCCTCCCCTGGAAATTTTGGATATAACTGAAGCAATTAGGAGGGTTTTTAGCAGGGTTGGTTAATGTTTTAAACACTTGTTTTAAAAAATGTTTTAAACAGTTAGGAAAAAGAACAAGGTGTTTTATTCAAATGTTTAAAACATAGTTTTAAACGCTGTTTAAAACCATTTGAAACATTTAAATAAAACGTTAATATAATGATAAAGTATAACAACTATCCGTAGTTTTTAGTTTTTACTTCATAACTACTTATTATTGAAAAATTATATATTATTTAGAAATTTATTGAGTACTAAGCAGTTTAAAGTTTAGATAAGACGCAGTAAGGAAAGGTAGAAATGAATCAACATAGAAAAAAATAATAAATAAAATAATAAAAAACAAAAAAACAAAAAAAAACAGTGTTTTAAACATGTTTAAAACATTAAAAAAAAAACACCATTAGAAATGTGTTTTAAACAAAAAACAAATAAATTTTTTTTAAAATCTGTTTTATTTGTTAAAATTAAAAAAAAAAACTGTTTTTTTTACCAGTTTTTTGGTACTTTTAGCGACATTTTTTAACATTACCCACTCATATTTAGTAGAGGAATTTTTAAAATTTAGCTAAAATGTTTTACTTTATTTTTACAACTACATAAATGATTTTCTGTACAATTGTTTTTTTTCTTTGTTGAGTAGTTAAAGCGAATTTATCTATGATATCTTCATTTGAAAACTCTTTTAGCATGTCGCTTTCACAGGCCAGGACCAACAAACTTGACAACCACTCATCTCCTAAGCTGCTTCTCAGTCGATTCTTGACGATTTTCAGTCTGCTCATCGTCCTCTCAGCAGAACAGCTGGTGACCGGTAGAGAAAGGAGTATTGTATAGAGTAGAAGTAAGTTTGGCATTCCTGACAGATTCAGGAGACATCTGTAAGGTTTGATGAATCCCCTTTTCATCCATTTGTTAGTGGATTCTTCATCGATTTCCTCTCCTTGTTGTTCTTCTGTTTCTTTGTCGTCATCACTGTCCTTGTTCATTTCAGCTCGATCTTTCTGTTCAGGAAACAGATCGCTGATGATGATGCTTGAGTGAGCAACTTTGTATATGGCAACAAAACTGTTCAACTCTTCAAGAATTTTCTCCTCCTCCAGGTTGTAAAGATCGCATAGCTCTTTAATACATACGCTTTTTTTTACTGAGGTTGACAGTGTATTAGACTGACTTTCTTTGAAATCCAAAATTCCTTCGTGAGAGAACAATGCCATTTGGGACACCAAAACTAAAGTCTTCTCTGGGAATCTGTCATCAATTTGTCCTTGAAGGGAGTCCAACACTTTGAAGTATACTTCTACCTTTATTCTATGGAATGGCTCAGTGATTGCCTCATCAACTGCAATTTCATCCATGAACCTTTTGCGTTTTTTGTTTCTACGATTTGGTAGAGCTACATTGTGTTCATCGTTAAAGACATTTATTTGAGTTTTGATCTTGCCCCATTCTTCGTCATTTCTCAAGCTTGATAACTTTTCTTAGGTGGAAGCAATTATCTTGGGAGCAACACTGTAGTCAATTGATTTTGATTGTAAACAAACAGATATTGGAGCGAGAACTTTAAAAATAGCTGATGCAACGTGCATTGTGCAAACAGTGTCGAAGTCAGAAAGATTTTTCAGCAAACCACTAGCTGATGCCTTAGTGTCACTGTCGCGCGTTTTTTCAAGACATAGCTCTGACAAAGTCTGTTTTATAATATCAAAACAGCTCACAACAGTAACCAAGGCGTCGTTTCAACTTGACCATCTAGTAGTCTGGACTCTCTTTAACCTTTGTTTTCTTTTATTTTTGTTTCCCTTTTCCAAGTTTTTTTATGAAAGTATGGTGTCGCTTGTGTCCTGACATGAATATATATAACTCTTCTAGCAAATGAAACAAATTCCTCATTTGTGGGCACATTTCCATTGATTTTTCCACCACTAGGGCAAATCGGTGAGAGCAACACCATGTGTAGAAAGCTTTGGGACAATTCTTTTGAATCAAAGTCTTTAATCCAGTGTATTTTCCTCTCATGTTTCCGGCACCATCCACGCTTTGAACCATCACTCCGACGGTACCGATTGAAATATTTATATGACTATGAAAATCTGCATAAAAATATTTATAACCTGGTTAAAATTCACAAAACAGTAAAATTCACTTACCTTAAAAGCTGTTGGCTCACAAAACTGTAGTCGAATCGTTCTGTAGGCTACTAAACAGTTCACTTTAACTTTCTAATAAAGTAACGTTCTACCGTTCTACCTCTAACAGTAACATTATGAGTATTTGAGTAAGAATAATAAAAGAGAAACTATACTAAATTACCATTAATAACTGATTTAAACTAAATGTAGCAACTAATAACACCATACAACGAATATCACCACTCAGCTCACACACATCGTGACCAAAACAAAACATCGGCTGCGTTTTCTGCTAGACAGGCCAGAGAGTAAACAAAGAGACAGGCTACCCGTTCGTTGTTGTTCGTAGTCTAGCGCTAACTAGCAATATAGTGGCCACCATGAGAAACACGATGGTTGTCTCCCTCCACCGCGACCACAGAGACATGAGTCTAATTTACAGCCGACTGAGCCGATCGGTCTCGATCGCGTAGGTGACAGCACAGAATATGTGTTTGGCCATGCCCACAGATCTTTCACGATTTTAGTGAAGTTCTTATTGCATTAATTAAAATTGAATTTCCATTCAAGAATCTTTTGCGTTAAAGTGATTAAAAGTAACAATTTCAATTCCCCCATTTTTCACGTTTTTTCAAATCCCCCCCCCCCCCCAAATTATTTGGATGTCGCAAGTTGCGACATTAAACCCCCCTGTGGGCACCCCTGCACTAGCCTAAATCTTAAGTCTATCTGGCCAGTATTAATTATAATTATTTAAAATTAAAAAAATGAAGTTAAAAAAACATTATGTGGTTAAATTTGGAAAAGGTTGTGACATCACTTAGTTAATTCAGAAATATAATCCTTTGAGGTTGGAATCTCTAAATTTGCATGCTACTCCACCCAATTATTTATTAAATAAGCCTTGTACTTAATTATTCAGCCTAAACAAAAATATATTTCAAAAAAATAAAAATCACCTTACACTTCCTGCAGAAAGTGAAGGTTAAATAAATAGATTGGAAATTGTAAATCTAACATAGTTCAAAACAGTAAGACTTTGTAATATGGTTTATGCTACAGAATTAAAACTGGTGAAATTGTCTATTGTAATTAATTAGCACATTGTAGATATGAACTTGCTTTGAAATCAGATGTTGTGCACTTGAAGTCTAAGTTGACTAATTAAAGTTGAAGTGGAATTGTAATGTCAAAGTTGAACCCAGATTACACTGTTGGAAAAACATCTGTTTTAGTTAAGTTTCATTTTCATTGCAATCAAGGTAATACAAAGTTTAACAAGCTCTGACACATTTTGAAGTTGCATGTTTCCACAGTATAAGGTTAAGCTCTGATAATTTACTAAGTCAAGCTAATTACATAATTCTCAAAGAAATTTGCCATGAACATTAATTTTTCTTGAATACATTTGCACAGAAATTATTGAAGTGAAATTTATTGTAAACACTTCAATTGAAACAAAACACCAAATAAAATACTTTACTTTCTTAATTAAAGTTTACTTGTTAATTAGGCTAAAACAATTGAATTGATTTTACTTTTAATTGGCTGATTTTGAATAGAAAGGCTTTCTTAAAGTAAATGACACTGTCTAGTTTATTATTTAAAATTATTTTACACACAAGTGAAATACAATGAATAAACCAAGTGGTTGTATAAATGGAAGCACTGACTCTTACCTGGGTTGCAAGCTATGTAGAATTACACATGTTTGTTTCTTTTATATTTATAAACTTTAAACACCAAAGATCGGGAAGTTAATTTAATACACACACATTGTTGGTGTTAATGTTGTTTAATTTAAAATGACTTATGCACAAACACTTCCCGACATTACGCAAGCAGACATGTGGTTAACTTTGTCGTGTAACGAAGTCGTTTTCTAGTAATGAATAATGACATAAAATGGCTTCTCTCGACTTAGGATATGGCTAGCGCTTATCTGGATGGTTGATGAATCTACGCATTGGATGCCAGTCCGCTAGAAGACGACACTTGACGGATCACAGCTGTTGCTGAGTTACGTCTTCTATCCGCTAGGTACCGCGGGCGTTCAGTGTATTGGGCAGGGAAACAGTAAGTTCGATCAGAGAGTGGATTTTTGGTTTAAGTCATGGCGCGCTATTTAAATAACGGCACAAAAATGAGGACTAATATATTTGAGTATGTAGTGTTTGTGTTTGTATATTAATGATCAATAAATGGATAGGCCTAAATCATCAAAAGTCAATAAATAAATTAAAGTACTACTAAATAAATAATAAACTACTATTACATACCTCAGAAAGAAAATCAAACATTTCTTCTATCGTATAATCATGATCTGTTTTTTCATCCCACTTAATATTTTTACCTGGATCCAAAATACAAGACAATTTCGAATAATATCTCATTCTTCTGAAAACACAAATAAATTAAACTAAAATACAATTAAATTAACTAAATACAAAGGTTTTAAATCAAAAATAGTCAGAATATTTAGCCCTTGAAACTTTCCTATCCATATATCCATTTAATATTATCAACTTTGTAAACTTGATAAAATAAATGAAAATCTGTTTGCAATAATCAAAATTTTGTAGAACAATTAAATGTGTGTAATTGTTAGAGTTATTTGTTTACAATATTATATAGATGCAGTACTACGTGAAATAATATTCAAATTTATCTTAATTGTATTTCTAATATTGTTTTAGTAATGTATAGAAAAATAAAATTAACTAACCCAATAAAAACATTGAATAAGAAGAATGTATTAAAAGAAATAAAGTTTGAATTTAATTTCAACTAGTAAAAAGTCTCTTCAAAATCTTAACTTATTAAACGAGCAATTCTTGTATATTTGTTTATAAATTTATTTCGGGGATCTCGCTAACGGCTCTAACGATTTTGATGGAAATTTGCATATAGGGGATTTTCGACGTCAGGAATCGAATGCACTAGGTCTTACGTCTGCAAAAATGTGCATAAACTCGGAAAAATGTGTATACAATTTAAACTCTGAACTTCTTTTAGATACCACCTTTGAATTCACTAAGTATAGCGAATAGAAAATAAATATACAAGAGTTGCTCGTTTAATAAGATAAGATTTATTCAAGCACCAAATGTAACTAAAACATTATTTTTGTGCTGTTATTAACCGTTCTGAAAACCTTTTCACCCATCAGTTTCTGCATTCTTTGCATTTCTATAAAGGTAATATAAATTATCTAATGATTATAATTATTATTTGTTATTTCTAAAATGCATAAACAGTATCAAATATGGCCTATTCGTTGGATAGGTTACATAACCGACATGTACCTATAGAGGTTTTTTTACGTCAGGATTCGAATTCGCTAGGTTTTATATCTACAAAAAATTATAATAAAATGTTAGAACTAATTACACTCATGTTTTTTAAATTTTAAATAACCAGATCATATTTTTGTATACGAAAGATCGAAAAATATTCGCATTTATTCAGTATACGATTCGTATTTACATACATTTTCCTAAAAAAAAAACAATAAAAAAAATACTGAGCGATGCTCGGTCATCCAGACTTGATACAAGTTGCTTTAGCAGCATTATATATAGTTTGTTTTTTTCAGATCACCCATTTGGTACTTTGAAGGGCTATCTGTGTAGCAGAATGTACAGTAAGTGAAAACATTGTATCTCTCTATGATTGTTTTCACCTTGCCTGAATCAAGCTTCCGTTTAGATAGATTAGGTCCAAGCATAATTTATCTCTCTATTGTATAAACAAGTTTTGCTACTTTTTTTTCTCATAATTATAAAAAAAAACACTGCCAAGGGAACGGGCTTCGAAAAATTAGCGGGGAAAGAAGACCCTGTTGAGTCAGAAAAATAAATCTCTCTATTATATAAAAATGTTTTTCTACTTCTTCTTCTCATAATTATAAAGTAATAGATTAAATACGTGGATTGCGTAGCGGTGACCATTGCATAACTTTCAGGCGCACAAATTCATGAAGTCGATTATGAAGTCGAATTCAAGTCGAATTCGAATTGAATTTAATATTTAGATTTAAGATCATGTAAAAATTTAACATACAAATTCAATAAATTTTTTTTCACTTGATGACAAAGAAAAAATAAAGTTGCACGGAGCCCCCCGGAGATCGCGAGCGGAGCGAGCAGGGCAAAGCGCCCTAGTATTTGTTAAACAATGTTATTAAAAGTTTGCCTCATATTTACTTTTAGGGAGCACCCATCCTCGGCGCAATGACAACCGAGAGGTCCAGAAAATACGAAAAATATAAGACCCAACAATGTGTGTTAAGCTATCTTAATACCCAAAATTTCTTTCACAACTCTTAAAAATTGTTCATCACAGTTATTATGTTGAAACGCATATATTTTTGAAGTAAGTAGGTAGTTAAATATGCCATACAAAACAATAACAGATTTTGTTTTAAAACTGAAAAGCCTAAACGTGTGAACTAGAAAAAACTCAGTCTTAATAATCAATAATGATATTGTGCATTAACTGCATGTATCATTATTTATCGAATATCATTAAGCCTATAGTAAGGAATTTCCCCTAAAAAAAATAGATGTAAAATCACAAAACATGCTAATAGGCTATTTGAGTTTAGTTTCTGAGCTGAGAACTTATAGAATCTCTCCTATGAAGCCAACAATGTTTCATTATATTTAATTACTTTAAAAATTGAATATCGATCAAACATATTGTTGAAATAATAACCAAATGCTTAAAAAATGTTATGTTGAATAAATAAATCAAAAAAATATAAGCATATAATAATTTGTATTAAATTATGCAACGTTTTGGAGTTATAGCTATCATCCTTCGGCAATCCCAATGTATAAAATCTATAAAACGGAAGAAAACAATCAAAATCAAACTTCTTGACTGACAATTGATTCAAACACTAGGAGTCCAGGAAACAAAAATTATTAATATTTAGTTATTATAATAATAATTTTACATTGATAAGCCTATACTTGTGTCTAAAATTAAGTTATTATAAAAATGGGTCTGCGTCGGACCAGACGGTGGAAGTTATACTTCTTTGGCCAGTATATTCGTATACTTTCCTATAAGTTTTGAAAAAAAATTTCCCAGCCGGTGATCGAACCAGGGATTCTAGCGTGGAAGTCTATTGCGTTAACCACTCACCCACCGAGACTCTTGGGTATCTTTCGTAGAGAAAAGGTATAAAAAGGCACTTTCAGGATTTTACTCCTAACGCGTGACGCGGTTTCTCGACCGACACCCATCGAATCGATGTATAAACACACTGGATCGCTTGCTGCGTGTATTGAATACGGTCTGGCCAGCCTAGCCGCTTCCCCCACCACTGGTGGGACAGCAACAACACGTGAAGCATTCAAAGCTAATGCAACGTCCACAAATGTTTTAATTTATTTTGACCAGCTTCAACGACGGCACCAAACATTATTTGTAAAATAATCATTTTAATTTCTAAACAATATTTAATTGTTATACAGTATGTAACAGTTATTTTTGTAGTAAACTAGTGGACCCAGCAATGCTTCGCTATTGCTTGATTTAAATTAAAGGTTATTAAAATTATTCCATTGTATTACATCGACTTAAGTGATCGAATTATTGCAAAATGGTTTTTATGCCACAAGAATATACTACACAAATTTAGATCTATAGTTTGTAAACCTTTATAGATAATACAGTAAACCTTTTGTTTGTTTTTACCTAATCTAAAAAAACTGATAGTTGTGATGAATTGTAAAAAAACCTGATTCTAAATTAGCCCAATTGGTTGGAAATAAACGTGTTTTGGTTCATTGTAGGCCTAACCTAAAATTATGTTCAGTTTTTGATGCAAATCAGTTGTTTTATATATAATATGTAACAACCAATGTTTGAATTGAATTAAAATATAGTACCGTAAGCATTTTTAGTTGATTTTTGTTTTTATTTACTTTAAGTAGTTGGTCAATCTAACCTATAAAGCTGTTGGTTTTGAAAAAATAATAAACTGATTACAAATTTGCTAGTAAAGTTGCTATGGTAGCCTAATGAATGTAAACAAACAGGTGTTACTAAGCATTTTATACGAACAGCTGATTTTGTGCGCTATAGTCTTGAGTCCATACAAAAGAGGCTGTTTAGTTTTTTCTAAATTTGAAACTTTTTCGGAAAACTTTTCAAATTTTTCTTTATATGAAAATCTAGTTCGGACTATTATGAACATTTTAAAAACAAAAAATAGCCAAATTGGTCCAGCCGTTCTCAAGTGATGCGCTTACAAAGGAACAGCAATTAATTTTTATTATATAGATTAACAGTTTAGGGAAAAATAAACTGAACCAAAACCATAATGAAACACATGATCTATATTAGCATTTTAAACTGCATTTTATTTTCATAAAAGTATGGATACCTATACATTACACTTTAAACATTGTTAAATAAAACTAGTTTAGTAAGTTTTTGACGCACTCCAAGCTTTGTAAATGTAGTTCGCGATGTTTTGAAATGTTACAAAATTCCGTTAATATGTACAATAATTTTATTTACTACAAGGGACTCGGCCCCTGATCGCTTGGCTCGCCAAACCCTGCGGTGACATATGGTGATGCCAATGCAAACTACAAAATCTCTAATTATGTTCATAATTTTAAGATTTTTTCCATTTTTCATTTTTAACCCCTTAAAAAAATAAAAATGGCGGCCGGACCGGTTCTCTCAGTGTAAGCTTTTTTCCAAAGCCAGTTTGTGGCTTAACTGTAAGTCGAATTTAAAAACTAATATTTTGCGGGTAGCAAATTAGATTTTCAATAAAATTGTATTCTTGATTTTTTCCGTATCTCAAACGGTATGCTCACAAAATGACCGTAAACTTCAAATTTGTAAAAAAATCGTCCAAGTTATTGTATTTCAACCATTTATTCAACACGTTTATTCTAAACCAATTCAAAAGTGTTCCATAGTTTTTTTGTAGATAAAAGTTCAAAGAATTCCTATATTATGCCAATTTTGCCCGTAAAAAAAATGATTGAAGTAAAATTAACAAAGTTATTAGCTCAAGAAATAAACATGTTTAGTAACGAAAGGAAAAAGTTCAACTTTAGGCCTACATAAAAAGTAGTAAACATTTTTTGTAATGTTTTTCATAAATGTAAAAAAGTTTCGTAATTTAGTTCTAAAATAGAACTGTATAAAAATATTGATCAATTTCAAATTTCTTATTTTGAAAACACCAGTTTTTATGTTCCTACTACAAGACTGCTAACAAAACTAGGCCTGTTTTGAATAGTAATTTATGAATACTATATCCTCTGCCCAAAAATGACATATTATTATAAAAAAGTGTAGAGGATAAATCAAAGAATTGAACTGTATACAACAACAACAACGTGTATCACTGTCCATCAACACGCTGCCCACCGCGGGTCTAGCCCACCAGTGGAGGGGGAAGCTCCACGCCTCGCCGGCCGGCTCGTTTCTCGAACCTTTCAGACTACTCAGCCAAGGCCGACTCTACTACAGGCCGGAATGCTTCCCCCTTCCCCTAGCCGCTACGTCACAGTCTGGGTTGAACTCAGCCATAGTGTTAAGTGGAGCGCGCTTTCATTTACACGTTCCTGGACCTTTTCAGAGTCATTTGTTTATAATAAAACTTATATATTTGATTCCTGCATGAAATACGGGATATAGCGATGTAAAAACCTATTACTTATGTAAATATTAAATAAATTACGTAAATAAATGTACTAATTACCATGCACGGTTTGCTTCCTGTTGGGCAGGGAGGTAGGCCTAAGTAAAAACTTTGACTTATTAATAAAATCATACTGCATCTTATATTAGATCAGTATGCACATTTTGATAGATTTTACATTAAATTATGATTTTACAAAGGTGTAAAATCGATAAAAACTACACTTTTCTTTTTACAATATACAGGTTGTTTAAAAAATGAGGACTAATAATTAATTCACCTACATCATTTACAAACAAAACTTCCAATAATCATAAGTACTAAAAGGCTCCGTTTAACGTTTAGTAGTCTACGTTTTTTTTAGTAAATAATGTTTACTTCTAGAATGTTTTAACAATTGAATCCAAACTTTGACATGTTATTCAAGACCATGTTATTACGTCAAGACCAAGTTAATGTAAAATAACTAACCAAATCTAATAACCCATTTCAAAATTTCGACCATTTAAATATTTTTAATAATAACTCAAAAACCATACTTTTTTTATAAAAAAAACAGCAAAATCAAATTTGTGCAGTCTGTTTTATTTTCTATCGAATCATTCGATTGGCATAACTGTAAAAACTATTGGACAAAGGACAACAATTAAACTTAATAAATTGGTTAAAATTATGTATTGCCTTTGTTGATCTTGAGCCCGTTAAACTAATGCGCATTGTTTACAAAAATATACTGTATTGAGTTATTCTTATTTAATTATTTATGTAAGAATAATGTTCCAAAACACAATTACTGTGCCACCTTTGTCTAGAAGCTTGCGCCAGTACACTTGCAGAGAACTTTGAAAAGTGCCAGAAACATCTGCCCGATATAGTGCACGTAGTATTTTCAAAAATGTCCAATATTTTGCTCAATAACTATTTTAAAGTTAGAACAAACTTTTGTGACTCCAGGTTGACAAGAAAAAGGAAAGTGGATAAATTTATTTAACTTATAAAGATTATTTTTGAGCTTAATAAAATATAATTGTATGTAGTTTAAACATAGATTTTAATTTGTAAAAGAAATTTGCCGTAAAATAAATTTGAGTGATCAATTATAATGTTTACGCTCTAATTATTATACTATAATTGGTTTCTGTTACTTTTATAAAACTTAGATATAGCATTAAAACAAACTGCAATAATAGGCTATATGTAACTTCGAAAGTTACGTTGTTTTATATAGATAAAAATGTACTACACTACTTATAAACATGTTTTAGTATTAAGTGGTTTATTATTTAGTTAAGTTTAAATTTTCAGCGAAATAGGACGAAGGGTTTCGACAGTAGACCAGTTTAAAGCAGAGTATGTCGGGGCGCGCCATATGTTTCTTACGGGAATCACCGACCGGGTAGCACTGTGACCGTGACGTCACGAATTCAGCGCTCCTGCCTGTAGTAGAGTCGGCCTTGACTCAGCGCGCAATCCAGTGTGTTTATACATCGATGCCGACACCCCATCCCGATTACAACGAGCGCAAAGAAGTATAACTTCAATAATAATTTTACATTGATATACTTGTGTCTAAAATTATTGTTAACTATATAAAAGTGTTTAATTTATTGAGAGACATTTCGTTTACCTGTCCATTGAGCTGTTGCTGTTCATGTATGCGTTTTTAATCATGTAGCGGGTGCAAATTGTGACAGACGGAAAAGGTATTTCCCAAATAGGCGTGAGCTTAGAATCATATATAATGACGAAGGGGTTGGCAACCCATTGATCCCAGACTCCGATCATTGTGATACTGCTCAAGAGAAAGCTTAAAATAAACACTGCTAACCAAAATATTCTGGAATAAATCAAAATTTTACATTTAAAGAAAGGGGTGAAATTTAATATTACAAACAAAATTATGATAACTGAACAAAGTAACTGTGCAGAATGAACTATGTGCGCCTCATGTGAAGTATTTCGTCCATCAAAGAATGAACATATTATTTGGAAACATTCGAAAAGTTTATTTGAAGCCTTAAAACACACATTATTTTTGAAAAGTCAAGTCTAAAACATAACTTTAATTGAAGTTTAGCCTAAGTCTTGGAAATAACGGTGTAGTACTAATTTATAACTACTGTGCTTTTAAAATTACGCGGAAAATGTATAGGCCTACTTTATTTATCGTAACATACAAAACGTATAAAAATAAACTGCAAAAACATAATGGAAATAAATCATATTATTTTTTAAATATTATTCATGAATCACCATGTAAGAGTGGCCTAAAGCTGGCAAAATGTCATTAAAAGAAACTGAGAGTTGTAAATTATCATGTACCTGATACAATTTGGTTTAACACATTTAAAGTTCCATAAAAAGCTTAAATATTTTGATTATTTATTTTATGGTTCATTGTTAAATTTGATTACCGTACCGTTAAATATGGTTTATAAAGAGTAGATCCTTATATTTACTTCCGCTTAGAACGGTTATGCTATAAGGCACATATAGCATAAACATAAATAAATTCAAATAAAAATACAAATTTAAATTTGTATTTCACACTATTGAGCAAAAATGTTCAAAAACTTTGTTTTTTGGATAAACGTAGGAAGTAATTTGTTAGCAAAAGTTAATATTGTTAAGCGCATATTAAAAGTAGTAGTTTGATATAAACATTCTAAACAAATTAATTGAACTTGTTTAACTTAAAAACTAATTCTTTTAAACCCCCATTTCTGTAATTGCCTTTTATTACTTCGGCTCGCATTAAAATGCCGAAGTATTGAAATCATGCGAAAATTTTTGTGTGTTTGTCTGTTGACACGATATATAGGCCTACACTCATAGACGTCGTAGAAAACTTCTGGTGGTGCCAAAATCTTCATATTTTGTTTGCGGAGAGTTGAAAAGCTTCTGAGCTTTCTAGCGTGAGTCGTAGCGAGGTTACCGTTTTTGGGTCAAAATTTTGAAAACATTGGGTCAAAACTTTTAAAATACAGTGTGGGGTATAATTTTATACGTTTTTGGGTACGGGAAACCCGATTTTGACAGTTAAAAAGTCGTAGCGCTTCGGGGTCACGGTTTTGGGTCAACATTTTGAAAATACAGTGTGGGGTATCGTTTTAAATGTTTTTGGGTTCAGGAAAACCGATTTTGACAGTTATATATAAAAAAAGAAGAAAAACACGAGCTGAAGCCTCGAAAAAGTGTTCCATCTTTTAATCTTGTTTTTCATTGAAATAAAGTAACATGACTTTCTAAATGTTAGTACAAAACTTATCTAATCTTGCTCGAAATTTAAGTCTTTCTAAGTTACTTACTTGTCTGTTTTGGGGAGAGATTTATCTCGAATGTACTTAAGACCATGTAATGTACTTTGAACACAGTATCGATCTAATTGCTTTAAAATATAATAGAAAAACGATTTCTTGTGACGAGTTTGTCTGGAAGGACGTCCTATACTTTTTAGTTCTGATAAATAAAATATATGTTTTGTTTTGTGTAGTTCCGATTTCCATTCCATATTCCTTCTTTCATCAGCTTTATTTCTGAGAAAAAGAGAATGAAACAAAAATGAATTAAATTTCAGGCTATTACAAAAAGTAAGAGTATAAAAATTTAACAACTAAGTAATGTATATGTATAATATTAATATATATACCTTTTTTTCCGTCTTGCAACTTATTTTCTGTAGTGTAAAACTACGCGCGTTTCAGGAACACGTTCCCATCTTCAGGTTTTATAATTTAAATAAAATTTTTACTCACATGTGAGCACGTCATAATTTAGCAAACACACATATCAAACACGAATTATTGCACATATAAAATTAAAAACACAAAAACAAAAAACACAGTTTAAACATTTTTAAAACAGTTTTCTTTAGGTCATGCTACCGTTGCACCGGTCACTGGTCGACTGAGGCAGGATGGAAGTTCGGGAAGAATTTGTAGGTTTTGTTCAGATCAATGCCCTTGACGCTACCACAATTGCTACAGTAATTGACCGATTTCTGGAAAACAAAGGTCTTGATCCCAACAAGTGTGTTGGTCAAGGTTATGATGGATGCTCAGCTATGGCTGGACAGTATCAAGGAGTTCAGGCCATTATAAGAAATAAATACAAACTTGCGCTGTTCTTTCATTGTGCTTCTCATAAATTGAATCTATTAGTTAATGATTTAAACAGTGTACAGCAAGTCCGTAACTATGTGTGTGTTATCAAAGATATAATTCGGTTCTTCAGGGAGTCTGTACTGAGAAGGCCTTATGCACCTAACACCCCTCTATTTTGTGAAACTCGTTGGTCACAAAGTATAAAAGCATTGCCATATTCTATAAACATTTTGTAAAGATTGTTGAAGGCTGGAACGGCTTTCAGTGGAAGGGAATCCCAGTACAAGAAAGCTGGCTTTCCAGTTACATGCTGCAGTTACAAAATCTACATTCATTATTCCCGTTGCCCTAATAAGCAAGTACTCAGCACTACTAGAACCTGTAGTCAATGCTCTTCAAGCTGAAAATCTGGATCTGGTCCAGTGTTTGAAACACATCAAGAGAATTATAGAAGTTATAAGAAGTCATCGCAAAAATCTAGATTAAGTTTCCACTGAGATTGCAGAAGACTTGGCGATCGATTTGGCAATCCCTAGGAGTTGTCAAAAGCAGACACATCGGTCAAATCCTCCAGCTTTAAGTCCGAATGAGTATTGGAAAAGGTCACTGGTGATGCCCTACTTGGACTCGCTAGTATGTTCACTGGAGACTCGGTTCTCAGACGAGCATTCACCTGCATTTTTCCTGTTGGCTCTACATCCTTTCAATATGTTT
Source organism: Philaenus spumarius (assembly GCA_018207615.1). Lineage (NCBI taxonomy): Eukaryota > Metazoa > Arthropoda > Insecta > Hemiptera > Aphrophoridae > Philaenus > Philaenus spumarius. Next base: position 14,685 of record JAGFPH010003104.1, on the reverse strand, counting down.
GAAATTACCATTACTGATTTCCAGGTAAAATCAAAGGAGTTTATGGCGTTCTACGAACTTACAGGTTTTGCCTCTGAAAGCGAACTTTGGTACAACATGTGGAGAGACAAACAACTGAGCAAAGATGCGTTAAGAAAATTAGATTTGGCTGATTTAGTGAAAGAGGCAGACATGTTTTATCCTGTAACAAAGAAGGCACTTCTCATTGCCATTTCTCTACATGCACTGTGGAACGATCATTCAGTACGTTGAGAAGAGTAAAAACCTGGCTTAGATCAACAATGACTGGTCAACGTCTGAATGGACTGTGTCTTATGAGTGTCCATAGAAATACTTTCAAAGAAAATAAAGATGCTTTTGAAAATGATATAAAAAGATTTTCAGCCAATCCTAGAAAACTAACTTTGGTATAATAAACTAATAACTTTTGAATGGTTAAATATGTTTCTTCTAACACAATAATTTTAGATTGTTTTTCTATTTTATTGTTATGTTTAAAAAACAAACTTCAACAATGTTTAGTTTTTTTTTTACAAATAAGTGGTGATTATGTGCGTAAACTAGTTACAATGGAACAATTCCATACTGTATAATGTATCTAATTATTTATAAGTTACTGGACGTTATTTATATAACTGGGTACGAACTTGAACTTGTGTTAATATTCATTAGGCTTAAGTCGTTTAGTGTAAACATTCCTGAATGTATTATTATTTCTACAAACACAAAAGTATTTTTTGTATTCCTAGTATTATATTCCTTATATGAAATAAAGCTTTGAAAAAATGAAGCCAAATGATTATCGTAATTATGTGTTTTATACGCCACATATTGGTTTGTGTTCTACGACTCTGTTTAGATGCAGTTAGTGAACACTTTATCATGATATCTGCCATAAAATGGCAGTTGGCTCGACACACAATTTGTTTAGGATTTTAAAATACAAAATTAGAAACAATGCTATAACCAATGAATACTTAAATGTTAAGAAGCGCAGGTCTTATGGACTCAATTCTAACAGATTTTACAAACTTGGAGCCCTAAAGATTTTTAGTTGGGCACGACTCCGAGAGGAAGCGCTGGCAAACCATTTAGCGTGCTGTGGAGGGCGAGAGAGTGTTTCTCCCCTCTCCCTCTCACTCGGTCTACGATTAGCTAATCGGACTAAGGAAACGAATGTATGTGTTTAAGAGAGATTTTCAAACTTATCTTTGTTGTACATAGAAAAGAAAATACTCAGAGAACATATTGGAACTAACGATATTGAAGAAAAGTTCGCTATGAAGAACAGAAAGTTACAGTTGATATAGAAACTTTCATACTTTGACTATTTATTAATATTTCAAAGGAAGTTCATAATAAAAGTAAATATTTAAATTTAAAATGCATCCCTTTTGCTAAATACAATAAGCATTTGTTCTTGGGTTTTCATTTTTATCTTCTCTTTCCACCTATAAATTTAAGAGTAATCATATACAGTATTGTTAAACTTTTTATGTTTTTTATTTTAAGACAGGTGCAATAACTTAATCAATGTAGGAGATTTTTTTTGTAATCGAAAAAAGGTACTGCGTGCTTTAACGTAAAAAAACAAATATCTATTACTATAAATTTTTCTCAGATTCTTCTTATTTATTAGTGACAAATGTATAATATTAGAGTTACAAAGATTGGTAGTTTAATATGTTTTTTTAATGTTAATTTATTTATGAAGTTGTTGTAGTAATTTGATAAGTAATTACAATTTTACTCTAACTTTAACACTTGACTGATATATATTTCATTTGCTTTGAATATTTACACTTTTGTATTCTATTTTCCTATTTATTGTGGCTGTGTAAGCATAATTTTTAAAGGTAATTTATTTACTAAATGTTAGTATTTTATTCTTAAATTGCTTTTCATGATATTTTTCAATACAATATGTAAGCAATACTTGAGATAATTTTTAAGGTAAAAGAAACATCATCGATAATTTATACAAACTGTGATTTAGACGAGACGGGTTTATTTATAAGTCCACGAAAGAAAGAAATGTAAGGCGTTTTCTTTATTATTATATTAAGATTGGTTGAACGATGTCGTATGATTTTGTGCGAGGTCAAGAGCGAGAGAGCGCGAGATACAATGTTTTCTTCCCCTATTTTTCTGGTATGTAACGACCATACAGAGCGAGAGCGACTGAATATGAAAGAAAGAGACGGAAATGAAGCAGAGCTATTTTCAGTCAAATGAGAAATGATGAGACGGCAGGCAATGAATATTTAGGCGTATTAATTGCTGTATATTCCGTTGAAGTTGTAGGTGGTGTGTATTGGAGCATTTGGTTAGTTATTGTGGGAGCGCAGAATTTTTCGTGTCGGCAACTGTCGTTGCTCGGACCCCGCTATGTTCGAGGGGATTCATCGTGCTCCCCCCTACTTCCGCAGCCATTACTAGACCAGCCCACCACGCCCTCTGACCAATATGGTTGCTCTCTCCCCACCATTGATCGTTTATGCTATAAGCAGTGTTGCAATCATCTCATATAATTATATTATTTACACAGTTAACAACTTTTCAAAGCCTTATTCATTTTACAATGTTTCTAATTTAATTTATATTATAGACCTAATTTGAATTTAACCCGTTTCATTACGATAGGCTATTATTTAACTTGTCTTTAACATTTGTATTTAATATTTTACAAATAGGGTCTATAATATTACTAGTAAGCCTCCGTGAAACATCACAGGCTGATTAATTAGATGCAGAAATACCTAAATTAATTAATCAGAAATACATTATTTACAAAACCAACTATTTAAAAACAACATTAAGTTATACTTATCTAGGCCTATTTCACTATTCTGACGAGGATTTTTAACTCGGTAAATGTGTACAATAATAAGGATTATAAAACTGTAGGCCTATTTGTTAAACATTTTTATCTACATACGTTATTATATATTTAAAGAAAGATAAAAATACTATCTTTTAATTGCTTTCTATTTCATATTGATAGATCAAATGATTTAAAAGATATTAATATTATAGTGAAGAAAGTAATAATTGAAAATGTTTATAATTATGTTATACGAAGATGTACGAATGTTTCCATAACCAAACGAATAGATATCTCTTCTTCAAATTAGTATAAACAAATATTTATTATTGATGATAAAAGGTTGTATTTATACACAGTTTGTAACCCCAAAGCAAATATTATAACGCTTATTATAGCATACATTAGTTCTGTAACTCATATTTAAAGAAAATCAACTTCACAAGATATTATAACGATTGAAGTTGTAAACATGTCCCCAAACTATAAGCTACACAGGGTTTGTTTAAGTATTACAGATGATTGCAAGAGTAGCTTAGATTGATCACGCAAAAATGCTACAGTTATTTAGCGATAATTCTGTAATAGATAATAATAGAAAAGAAAAACACTTTTCGTTTTTAAATTAAAATATCACTGATTTTTAAGATTTGCAAACGCCGCCGCCGGCGTTATCTGTTTCACCTTGACCGTTATCTGACAGTGTGCCCTGCACATGGGCGTATACAGT
>JAGFPH010003103.1:107880-119829 GCA_018207615.1 Philaenus spumarius | reverse complement strand
AGTCAGGTGCATAAATGCTCAAATTTCATTAAATAGAACTAGGAACGCGGTGCGTCTGTCACGCGACACGAAACGCCGGGCATAAAACTACCCTTAGTCAGAAGCATAAATGCTCAAATTTCATTAAATAGAACTAGGAACACCGGTGCGTCTGTCACGAGACACGAAACGTCATGCATAAAACTACCCTTAGTCAGATGCATAAATGATCAAATTTCATTAAATAGAACTAGGAACGCGGTGCGTCTGTCACGCGACACGAAACGCCGGGCATAAAACTACCCTTAGTCAGGTGCATAAATACTCAAATTTCATTAAATAGAACTAGGAACGCGGTGCGTCTGTCACGCGACACGAAACGTCGTGTATAAAACTACCCTTAGTCAGGTGCATAAATGCTCAAATTTCATTAAATAGAACTAGGAACACCGGTGCGTCTGTCACGCGACACAAAACGCCGTGCATAAAACCAGCCTATCTACAGGAATTGTTTGCAGTTTTTGGCTCTACCGAAAAATCACATTTTCCAATGCACAGGTACAGTTTTGTAATAAACTAATGACAAAGCTAATTTATTGTCATTTAAAGTGCCTGGTAAAACACGTTTCGCGCGGCTCGCAAGGATCGAGCTAAGGCAGCCTGACCGCTCAGGTTAGATTTAGTTGTTAGAAAACACACTGAGAGGTGTTATAACTTCATTTCTCCCTCCCGTCCCCCGCGTCCCCCCATCTGTTGTATAAAGTTGTCAAAAGAGTTTAACATTTACAGCTTGAAGACGTCTCATCTGAAGGTTTGGCGGGGTTTTAATTTGGCAGGGCGAGGACTTAGAATCTTTGAAATGTACTCCAACAGAAATATCGCTTTTAAGGTGCTGCAGCTTCTAAACATGAGCAATATCAGGGAATTGACTTCCTCTGTTGTACATTGTAAAAATGTAAAACGAATGCCATAACTACTTTATGTTACTTATATCATAGTAACTACTCTTATACCTAGGCAATACGTATACGTAGGATACGTAGGGTAGGATATAAGGCATGCAGATAATTCAGGGGTGGTTTTATAAGGGACGTAATAAAGAAAACCCATCTAATAAACACATGCACGGAAACGCTTCTTTGGTTACCTCCCAGATGCGGTCATCCCACTTGCAGTAAATGAGAAAAAACGCGGTAAAGCAAGTTGTTGTACATGCCACGGTGCTCTCAGATGCGGTCAACTGTAATAAGGCCACGCCCCGCGTATTTTTGATTGATTATCGATTAATCTTTAAATATTATTAAGGGTCTGCTCCAGTAAAAATAAAATGGATTTTTATCCCATAAGAGCAATGTTAAATTTCAAACCATTTATTTCGTTTACTTTTTATCATAAAATTGTTTGCAAGGTCTCATTTTAAGCACAGTCACAATACGCATGCGTCTTGAAATTTACATTTTTTAAATTTCTTTCATTTGTCAAGTAACTGACTTTGTAGTAAGTAAAAAATTTGAATTTTTTTCCTAACACAATAAAAAATTAACAATGAAAAATAATGTGCAAGTCGGATCCGAAATTTTATAAAGAATATTCAGTTTTTTTTTCAACACTCAATTACAAAAGATAGACTTATAAAATGGTTTGAAATGAGGCAATGTCAAAGCGTTCAGATGCAAGAAATTGCACTGTTTAGATAGGGATACAGTGATACCGGAAGTGCGTTTCCTGTTCCTTTCTCGTTTACTGGAGCAGACCCTTAAAACGTATTCTGGAGACTATATTCGGTGCTCATTGACTACTCCCCCGACCTTAGGTCTCACCAGCCATTCACTGCAATAGCTCATCTTTCCTATGGAAATTCACTGATATTACTCGGGTAGTTTGCTGTCATGAAACTTTATAATTTTCAAGCCGAAATTTCCATAAAATAATCACTTTACCGGGACCGAACCCGTGTAGTGACTCTGTCTACTATTACACAACAAAAAACCGTGTCATTGACAAAATCCTGAAACTAAAAATGCTAATATTCTGCGAATAAACTATTCTCGCTTATTGTAGACAATTACCGACAATTCATGTTTTCATAACCTTTACTGCAGGGTTTTAATTTGTCCACCCACTTCCTATGGTGAAATGTTTTCGCGACGGGGTTTATAACGCGAATATTCACGGAATGCTAGTAGGCTGCTTTAAACACCGTCTTGAAGCCAAAAATGTTAATAGTTGTTAGTTAGCATAACCAATTACTGGCCGACTTAGTTAGGCCTTTCGCAACATTTTGTACAGGCGGAGGCAAAAGTTTGCACTCTCAAAAAAATAGCAGCACTTGATATTTGCCGTTAGTGGTTTTTGTACTAGCTATAAAATGAATGCAGGCTATAATAGGCTGTATGATCTGTTTTGAGGTTAGAAATCATTTATAATGTACCCCCCCCTATGCATTTTAACAATTCACTCACTCTTGACAGCGTGAAAAACAACTTAGGCCTACATACGTAAAACTACGTTTCGAACTACCACTACCTTGGGTTATTACTATTAACATTATTGATGCAGGCAAGGGGGGAGGGGGACGTTAGAGGGTCAACCCCCCGAAATCACGAAATTTAGTAGAAAAAATAAATACTATGTTTAAAAAGTGCAAATTAAGTTATAAAATAGAGGACGCAACAGAGGATCCAGCAACATATATATTTAACATCATAGTACTCCCAATACGCGGGTTGGCGTGCGAAGCACGCAATGCTCTGTGTATTGAAAATTCTCCCAATACGGGGGTTGGCGTACGAAGCATGCAATGCAATACATTGATAATACTCCCAATATGGGGTTGGCGTGCAATGCATTGTGCGTCGACCGCTTCTCTAGTGTTCAGTGTCAAGCTCACATGAGCGTCCTTAGCAGTGAACGTGTTAAAAGGGTTTAAATTCAAATCTCCGGTCCTTACCTGACCCCTCCCCCCTCCCGAAAAGTTTTCCTGGCTACGGCCTTGAGAGTAATATAATTTTGCCTAAATGACTGTATTTAAAATATCTGAAGTTAAAATCGTCGATTTAAGTAGGCCGTGTGATTAAAATGTTTGATCTTTTGTTTTGTTTTCCGAAATTTATGTCAGCTCTTCGTGTAAAATGTTTAATTGTAGGTATATTGATTTACCATGTTGAGAATTCCTAACGGCATATAACAAGTTATTTGTTTGTAGGCCTAAGTGGTTTCTTCTAAAGAACGAAGTAAACAAAAACAATATTGCAAAATCAATTGATAACGCTGACCGCTGACGCTGGAGTGAGTTGGGCGAATTTACAAAATTAAGTTTATATGTTTTAGGGTTTCAACCAACTATTTGGGAAATTGGTCTGCTCTCGAAGACGTTAAATAGCTGTCTAAGTGTACATTGATGCTCCATGATGCTAGCTCATAAAACCTTTGGGTGCCCAATATAAGTACATGGGCACTCCAAGCAAGCATGTGGGTAACGGGCGGCACCCCTCGGTACTGATATGGGGTAAGGTAAGCACGTAAGTGCTGCCTGCCGGTTACTCGTTTTCCGGAGCTTGGCAAACCTTGCCATCAACGAGGACCTGCGGAGAATGTCTTGTACTTCTTGTACGCAGGGAATGGGACTGTATCCAGGAGATCTGAAAGCCATTGGGATTTACGGGATGGTCCGGTGGACCTGAAGGATATCTCCGAAGCCGTCGGTAGATTTTTCTGGCGGGCCAGTAACCAGTCTTGGCCTTATAGTGGTGGACGTGTTACTACGGCCTCACGGCGCACATACTGGTACCACGGGGCTAGGGAGCCTTGCTGGAGGATTAGTCCTTCAGTAGCCTAGCAACTGAGGTTGGACTCATGGAGGCAGTGTCACTGTTAGATGTAGAGTTCTACACCCTGTACAGTTTATGGGTGTTGGAGAAGAGCCCACTGGGACCACATGCGCCGCATCTAACACAATTTGTGTTCGAAATATATTAGTAGAATTTGTTCGAACGTCAGCCTCGAGCGTCAACCTTGCTGCTGCGTAGGATATTGGATTGCTTTGCGGTGCTAGCAGTAGCCCAGCCGTCACCCTCGCAACACAAGCTGCCCGCGGTAAAATCCCCATCAAGTATTCGAACCAAGTACTATTATGGTACTTTACGTTTTGATTTTGGGGGAACCGGACAAGCTATAAAGTCGAGTAAAAAAACAAAATTTGCAGAATAATCTCACATATTAAAATATTTCACATAAAACCCCCAAAACAAATATTCTAAAAATAAATTTACTATGTAAAAAAAGTGCTTTCGTTTGTTGGATTTTTTGGCTAACGAACTCATCCGAGCCACTTACAAAGCCAACATGTGTACCAAATTTGGACCAAATCGGAAGCAATATGCGAACGTGAGAGTACGAACACATATATATATATAAATAAAGTTTTTATTGACACCCCAAAACGTGTTTTTTCACCAAAAGAGACACGGCAATAGCTCATCTTTCCTATGGAAATGAACTAAAAATGTACGTTTTCGACGATTTCTAACCTCAAAACAAGTCATACACCTACATTGGTTCTATAACACTTTAAACTTTTTTCGTGTGTATCAAACTTGCTCGTGATTTTTATTAGTTGTTGAAATAATTCCGTTAAAACGTCCAGGACGACAGACGGTTTGTGTTTTTTACCGAAAACTAAAACAAATCGCCACAAGGACAACTTTGCCAGCAGGAGTCTCTAGGGGGCGGAATGGTTCTGGAAATCGAATAACGTTTCAGAAATGCTTTACTTTATAAAAAGAAATGATTACCTTATAAAACTTCAAAGCCAAACTTCACCCCGTGGAGGGTAGGCTAACTTGTCTCTACCTTGCAAGGGGTGGAGGAAATGTTTGTATCTGATCACTTCAATAAGTCAAAGGCTCTGCTGCAGAGGTCCAAATGTTTTAGTTGCCCTTACCCTCAAAAGTATTAGTGAAAACCCATAATGCATAACCAGGAACGCATCATGCACAGTACACGCCCCTCCCCTCTCATGGCAGATAAGAGGAGCGTATTGATTAATGCAGCCTATTCGGTAATTCTTTTGCGTCACCAATATGTCATGGAGTGCTAAAACTAAAAAAAATCTAAAGAAGAATAGCCCTCAGGTGCTATAGGACTGTCTCGACGTACGTAGCTGTTGTAGTGGCACCAGTGGACATGCTCGTAGAGGAGAAAGCTAGATGGATCAAGGCGATAACATCTACCGAAACAACATTAGGAAGGAGACATTGAAGAAATGGCAGCTAAGTGGATCCAAGACAATGGTATTGAAAAATGGACTAATAGGGTCCTCAGAGATCAACTTGGTCGTCAACATCAGCCTCCGCCCACCAAATATTAAACCTATTTGATCTTACCTCAACATTGTCGACAACATGAAATACCAACCACTACCTGCCCACAGACTTTCAACATGCCATGTTGACAGCAAGGTTAGCGACCAAGTTGATTGTCTGTGGGCTCCTTAAGAGGCTCATTCCGGACATAGTCAGCTGGATAAACATGAACTACGGAGAGGTAGAACACAGGTGCTTACAGGCCATGGGGAGTTTGGCCAATACCTCAACAGGTTTAGACTGTATATTGCTGAACGAACATTGCTTGAATAGAGATGGGACGCTGACAGAGAGGAGTCATGGCAATCGGAGAAAGACTAATCCATTGGACGCGCTGGAAGGTGAAAGTGCATAGCAGGCAGGTGCAAAACTCATTAGAAGTGTTATGAGTTAGTAGGAGGAAGAGTGTTGGATCAAAGGAGAGTAGGTAATAGTTGGCAGTAGCAGGGTGTCCATGATAGATTTCCCCTCCTCAAATGATGTACGATAATAGGCACCATGTAGCCTAATCTGAAGTCACGCGTTCAACGATCCCAAGCAAGGTATACTGAAAGAAGGCATAAAGACGTTTGTCGTAAGAGGGCGGAAGTAAAGGAAACAGTGGTCGACCCGCTTTTAAGCTGGTGGTATATGAATGGATATCTGTTTTCCGGCTTTCGACTATTTTACTACGATATTTATGTAAAACCATATAGGACGTATAGAGTTCGTCGTTGTATAGTCAAAACGCATTGACGTGCTGTGCTCGTCAGAAAGTGATTAAGGGAATAGAGATCTTGAACCCGAACGAACAGTCGAATTTCTCAAGCACGGTTGTTACACGGGCATAGTTTTAAAACATCGGCGCGACGTTTATACAGTGGTTCTGAAAAGTCTGTAGACGGTTTAATATTTCGTATATAAGAAAAATTTTAAGGTAGATGTGATTGAAGAAAATACTCTATGCAAATTTGTTTTTAACCACTCGAAATAAATTTTGAAAAAATAAAAATGGCTGTAACTCAAAATTTTTAAATACTCCCAAATATCGTTGTGTGGCGTATCGTTTGAAAGCTTATTTAATTCTAAATCCCAAAAGATAAATAATTAATATATTTTTAATTAGAACAGCAAAATGGTGTAAAATCGAAAAACACGATTTCGTTTTTTTCCCGCCATTTTTAATCGGTTAAAGATATTTAACTGCATATTTAACTACGAGCATGTGAACTCGTTTTGTGTTGTTTAAGTGTTTTATTGTGTGTTTTATGTATATTTGAAAATGACTGAATGATAGTCGAAACGCGTCATATGAAGTAGTGAGACTACTTTTCATAAACATTAAGGATTGTTCGGCAGCATCACCTCACAAACAAGGTAAATTAATTAGTAATTAATTAATAACAATCCAGTTGGGCTATAAGCATAGTAAAATGGAAAGATATTTATTTGCAAATTTCACCGTTGGTTTTCTCTTGAAATTCTACATCGAAATGATGGATCACAAGACCACCTTAACATTTAAAAAAACAAAGTTACATTCAAGATGGCGGATAAATTGTTTAAAATCTTAATAAAATAGTATTTTTACATAGAGTAGGTTCCTCAATCACATCTACCTTCAAATTTTCCTTCTATACGAAGTATTAAACCGTCTCCAGACTTTTCAGCACCCCTGTATAAATAAAAGGTTTTGTCCAAACTGAATGACCGACATTGAATCAACGTGGAGAAAAAACTACTTAAAATCAAATACGAAAATTTAATGGTATATTCTTATGGTGTTATGACCCACACACTAAGAAAGGATTTTGTGAACTTAGTATTTTAAAGCGTAACAAAAGTGAAATTCGGAGTTTCGTTCCCAGACCTTTAAAAGATAAACCAGCTGTTCGGCTCAAAATCTAAGCAAAACATGTTTGTTTACATTATTTATTTCCATATCAATCAACTTAGCGAATTTAAAATCAGTTTATTATTGTTCACAACCGACAGCTTTTTTAGGTTAGATTAACAAACTGAAAGCAAACACAAACAAAAATCAACGAAACATGCTTACTGTATTGTAATTCAATTCAAACATCTGTTATTACATATTATAAATAAAACAGCTGATTCGGATCAAAACTAACATAATTTTAGATTAGGCCTACAATGAACCAAAACACGTTTATTCGCAACCAATTTGGCAAATTTAGAATTAATTAGCTATTCTTCACAACTAATATATTCTGGGGTAACATTTAATTGGAGATTTTACAATATTGTTGGGAATTGCATCGTATAGAAATACTATCGAAAAGGGGTGTGTGTTCAACGAAAATTTGAATATTGCATGAGGTTATACATTGAATTACCTCATATAAAGAGTGCGTACAGTTTTACAGTGAACCGACTGTACCACTTTGACAATCCCGAGCGCAGTTAAAACACATTCTGGTTGTTTTTGTCCCGGACTGTACACATTTTGGCATAGAACCTACAGCCTGCAATTCCCATGTAAATGACGCTCCCTTATATTGTCTTAATACCAGAAGCTTGCGACCCTAATTTAATGATATAAAAACTTAACCGATTCACTCCCTTCTCTTGAATATTCTACGGTGACTTACTCTAGACACTTAGTATGGTAAACGTTGCGGAGGTTCGACCTTTATTTTTAAAACTCGTTTGCGGTTCACGACTATAAGAACTGAGAAAATATTTTCGCAGCTTTTCTGTCCATCGGTAATAGTCATTTTCATGTACAGTGCCACTCTGATATTGTCTATCGTATTCCTTTAATTTGTAATTTTCGTCTTTGTGGCGTTAATAGTCATTACATTTTTGCGTCAAGGCCATGTATTTATCATTTCGTCTATCATTGTTACCCATCTCTCATTATTGGCTTTCTAGCTGGTCCCTCAGACCTCCAGTTTCCGTTGTTCTCCGTCTCTCATTACTGTCCGGGTTTCTGTGCTGGACCCTCAGACCTCAATCGTGTCATTTCCGTTGTTCTCCGTCTCTCATTACCGTCCGGTTTTCTATCTGGTAACTCATACCTCCAGTTCTCATTGCTCTCCGTCTGTCACTATCATTCGACTTTCTAGCTGGTTCCTCATACTTCAATTGTGTCCCTTTTCGTCACTCATTATCGATCGGTTTTCTACCGCGGTCCACCAGAACTCAATCATGTCCTTTTCCGTTGTTCATCGTCTCTCATTATCGTCCGACTATCTGTGATGGTCATCCAGACATCAATCATGACCATTTCCCGTATTCTCCGTCTCTCATTACTGTCCGTTTTCTATCTGGTACTTCAGACCTCCATTTTCCTTAGTTCTTCTTCTCTCGTTATCGTCCTTTTTTCTATCGTGGTCCACCAGACCTCAATCGTATCTTTCTAGTTGTTTTCCATCTCTCATTGTCGTCCGGTTTTCTATTAGGGTCCATCAGACCTCAATCGTGTGATTTTCTATAGACCTCCATCTTGCACTATCAACTGGCTTTCTATGGTGGTCCTCCAGACCTCAATCGTGTCCTTCTTTCCGCTCCTCCGTCTCTCTTTAACGTCTGATTTTCTACCACGGTCCACCAGACCTCAGACTACCTTTCCTTTGTCCTCCCCCTCATTATCTTCCTACTTTCTATTTGAAGTCTTCCCGAGCTAAATCGTCTCATCATGGTCCGGCTTCCTATCATAGTCGCCTAGCTGTAAATCGTGTCCGTTAATCATAGTCCTGTATCTCACATGATCTTCCAGTTTTCTATCGTCGTCGCCCAGTTCTCGATCATGTCCCTTTTCGGTGTTCTCCGTATCTTATTATTGCCCGGCTTCCTATCGTAGTCTGGATCGTGTCCGGAGTTTTTGTCTTCAATCTCTGTCAATGGGTCAGCTATCGTGTTCCTCGTTTTGTCATCGTCACAGCATATATATCGTTCTTTTAGTCTTATTTTAGATATTATTTTTAGTGCTGATTGAATACTTATTTTAAGAATTTTAAGGTCAAAGCTTTTGGAACCATCTTCTTTGCCATCGACAACCGAATGTAGTTCGATATAGTCAGCTTGTCTATCATTGGTCGTCTATTTTTCTGTTTCTTTTGTAGTAGGCCATCTTTGTTTGTCTGCCCATCCTATCCACCCCAACCCGGTGGCCCGTGCTGCGGCTTTCTCTGGGCAGACATGGGTGTAGTCCTAGGGTTGATCCACCGACTGCTGCCACCATGTCTTCTTGGTCGGCTGCTCAGACTTTGACCAAAGATCTGTTCAAGCCCAAACCTCCTACCCCGGTCTCTACGGCCGAAGTTGGAGTTCCAGCCAAGAGACCTTGGAAGAGAGCTTACCCGCAGGGAGGGAGACACCCTCATTCCAATTAAAAATACTTTAGTTTCAGGTGCCGACGCAGGGACGATGACACCATCTCTACCAAGAAGCTAATACAGTGGATCATCCACATTATTCCCGTGATTCTAGCTCCAGGAATACAAACCCTGCAGATCTGAAGCCATCTTGACCAACCTCCAGGAGCTATCTTTCTATAGTGATGCCTGCTAAGCTTCCGCGAACGGAAGATTCCAACGTGCATGCCACAAGTTATAGTATGTTTCAGTGAAGATCTACACGGGATTCCCTAGACGCTGCTACCGCTCTCCACAGCGCATGTCCGTTGGGGAGGGGGAGGATGTTTTAGTGGGTAGTGCTTCAGAAGGAAGGTCTGCGTAAATGCATTTCATCCTCACGTGTTTCTGTCATAGCTGTATCTAACCTGCCTTAAGGTCGCCTGTCTACATCCCAGTCATTGTAGTCTGTGTGTACTTGTCCAAAGCCTGCCACCGAATTTAGAAATACATTATTATTCCAAAGACATCACAGCCTCCTCGACGCAGTGTTTGAGCAAATCTTTTCCCCACTTTTTACCTCGTCACGGCCTAACGTATCGCATGATGGATTCGCGTCACGTGACCTGACTACTAGCGCTAACTCGGGCGCGGTGCGTTCAGTACGGATCCTTTTCGAGTGTTATTATACAAATACGGGGTTTTATCGTAGCTAGGGTAGGACCGTTTCGTTTTATTGCCAGCGCTGACGCATGTGTTTTGTTTTATTAAATAACTTTGTCGCAAAACGGAATATGTTTAGCACGTCCCAACGCTCTCCGGTAGAATGTAAAGAGAAGTGGTTTTATTTTAGAATCTGCTAAGGCAGCTGGAAGGCATGTTGTTGCGGTATATTGTGGCCGTAGATAATTGATTAGGTGATTATATGGGTCAAATTAAAAACAAAAAGTTCATATAAACAAACGTTCGTTATTCTGTATTTTAATAAACATAAAAATAAAGATATGCGTCGAAAAAAATATTAAACTTGTTCCTCTAATTCGTTTTAAAGTGGATTTCAAATCAGATTTACTCAAAACCCTTAATTCTATGTATACAGGGTGTTCCATGAGGAAAGGTAAAGTATTTAAGAGGTGATTCTACTACTAAAAATAAGAAAAAAAACGAGGTCCGGAAATGCTTAGTTTTCGAATTAATTATCCACCATGTTTTTTACTTTCTCCACCCTATACGTAGTATATGGAGAAAGTATTGTTTTCGTAAAAATGTTCGAATTTGAATTTTCAGTTGAATTATCTGTTTTGGTGCTCCCAGAACCCCAAAAAATTGTTTAGTGCATTATCTGTGTTGGTGCTCCCTGAACCCAAAAATATTTTTAGTGGAATTTTTTGTTTTGGTGCTCCCTGAACCCAAAAAAGTGTTTTTAGAGTGGTGTCTGTCTGTCAGTCTGTCTGTATGTATATACACGACCAGAGAGGACACTATTGGTCCGATTTTCATGAAATTTGGTATGTAGGTACTAAACCCTAATATCTCCAGGCGTTTTTTTCATTTTTTGGAATTTTTAATTTTTAAGGGTAATTTACCCCAAAACCCCATAAAAAGCGACAAAAATGCAAATTTTTCAAAAACGGCTCTAACGATTTTAATCAAATTTTCAGTATTTAAAGTGCTTAAGATGCCAAACAAAATGACACCACCCGCTTTTATCAAAACTTCGGCGTTTTATAATTATGGGGAAATGTTTAAAAATAAACAAGTTTGTGTTGTCAATCTAGCATCGCGGCAGCGGCCGCACGGGGTAGCACCACGGTAGCGAGCACGGCCAGTAATTCAAAGGTCGCGCGATCGAATCCCGCCTGGGACAATAATTTTTGTATACCATTGACGTAGGTAGAATATAATTTTTTTGTTTTGTTCTAAAAAGTAGTAAAAAATAAAATGATTAAAAACAATATTATTTTTACGGACAACAGGTTACGTAACAAATTTGTACAAATTTGTAGTTTCCTCAGCGCCGAGCGTGCTACGCTACCTGGCATAATCTGACAGTTTCGACAGCCGAAGTGGAATACACAAAAGCAACAAACCGAGGTAATGGCATGTGCCCAACTGAGCGTAGTAGATGATCAGCACTGGAATGACGCAAATTTTGCGTATATTTCATTGACTACAGTAAGTTGGGAGAAAATTTGTGTCAGTTAACTGATACCGTTTATTTTACTAAACCCTTAATATCGTTATAAATAGAGAAGATAATTAACCTCAAATTTGGTCTACATATTTGTCACGTGACGTTTTACCCTTGT
>JAGFPH010003103.1:52311-65026 GCA_018207615.1 Philaenus spumarius | reverse complement strand
TATATTTTTTAATATAGTAGACAATCGCCTATATTTTTTCAGTAGCCCACGGTATACTAAACAATCACCTACATGTTTTCGGTATACTTAACAATGAATCGGAACGTGAATGGCTAGCTTTAGACAAATACATTTTGGGTAACATAATTTGAACTGGAGATATAGGTCTTACGAAATATTAAAATTGATGTTGTTTGGTGGTCCATAACTCTTTCATTAACGACGCCAATAAGCCGAAATGCCCTGCATTATAGGTTTTAATCGTTCGTTAAGGATATTTCTCATCATTCCAAGCAGTAGGCCTACTAATTGCATAGTAAAGTTTAACATTTGAGGTTATATAACAAAATCTGACCACAACTACTTGCTTTAACTTACTTGTAACACCACCAATTGCATTTGCTATTTCTTCCCACAGTCTTTCAATATAGTCCTTGTTATGATGTTCCTTTAAAGTATAGTTATATATTTGAGGCCTCTGTTCTACTAGAAAAATTAGTCTTTCAGCATCTACTTCCATTATAGAATAATAACTCGCTACACACAGCCACTATGAAACGAAATATGCACTTAACTACGCGGAATGCAACATGACAGTGCACTACGCGCATGCGCAAAACAAAATGTTTCGCCTTCCAGCAATGGTCTTTGTTTGTGAGACGAGCACTGCCAGTTTTGCTTAAACGTGCTGGATTACGCTTCAAGGCGTTTTTGCTTCTTGCTCGATCATGCTTTAATGTGTTTGAACGTGCTGTACAGTGTTTTTTCGTTTTGCTCCATCGTGCTCAAACGTGCTGTACAGCGTTTTGTATTTATGCTAGATAAGTGTGCGGTATTCCTATCTTACACATAGGAAATAAATGTTCGAGCAAGTTTAAACAAAAACGTTTTTGCTTCAAGCAGTTTTGCTGGATAAGTGTGCGGCCGGCCTAAGGGTACAAATACACAGGCAGCGACGCGACGCGATGCGATGCGACGCGATGCGACTAGACGCGACATCCAAATACATAGAGGGCGATGCGACGCTGAGCGACTTGTTCTTGTTTCTTGAGCTAATAACTTTGTAAATTTTATATCTATAATTTTTTTTTACTGGCATATATAAATTCTTTGAACTTTTCTCTACAAAAAAGCTATGGAGTACTTTTGGGTTGGGGTTCATTTACTATATCTGACAAATTTTTGAACAAAATACTTTCAAACGGCAGAAAATCCATTTCAGTTAAGTAAAACTAAGCTTACTTGTACTTGATAGAGCAGCAGCTACTTCAGTACACTTTTTGTCTACAACTCCTCTGTTCCTGTGATGTATGTGTTTTGATTCCCAAACACGTTGAAAACACCTCATTAATTAACAACTCACCATCCATTTCGGCTACTGAACACACACTGTTATCGCTTCTAGTCGCTTGAAAAATCAAACTGATTTGTTCCAGAGCTTGTCGCGCCTCTTCGCGTCGCGTCGCGCCCTTTGTTTTTTATGCCATATGTTAATACGTGTTTGATAATATCGCGTCGCGCCGCGTCGCGCCGCGTCGCTTCGCATCGCATCGCATCGCTCCCTGTGTATTTGTACCCTAAGAGTCACTGCACCAGCTCATCTATGCTATGGAAATTCACTAAAAATGCAAAACAAGTAGGAAGAAAAAACCGTTCAGTATGGTGCTAGAATGTTTTAGTTTGATCGACAGGACTTGTTTGTAGTTTTTTTTTGCTTTGCCGAAAAATCACATTTTGTGATACACAGGAACACTTTTCGAATAAACCTCTCGAGCTGGCGAGGTGAGATTGTTTACTGATTTAATCTGAAACCTACAATGTCAACCCATTTTTGCTGGCTGACAAAATTCTTTATTAGGTGTAAAAAAAAGTGTTTATATTAAACCAAAGTTTTTAGGACGCATTTAAAAAAACTGTGTAGGACTGCATATTGGTCATTTAAAATTTTCTTAAAAATAAGCCCACATTGTTCTAAAGGTGTAAAATAAATTGATACTAAGCGTTCTAAAGTTATGAGCGAATTTCCATAGGAAAGATGAGCTATTGCAGTGACCCTTATGTGGAGACGTAAGGTCGGGAGTAGTCAATGAGCACCGACCATGGTCCCCAGAACACGTTTTGGGGTGTCATTAAAAAAACAAGCGACCGCATTTTACGTCCGTTTTGGTACACACGTTGGTTGTCTAAGTCGCTCGGACGAGTTCCTTAGCAAAAAAATCTAACAACCAGAAGCACATATTTTGACAGGAAGTAACTATTTTTTATAGTTTCCATCCTATAATGAAACTTCTTTAGGGTTTCGTATACGACTTTTGGAGATCCCTGTGTGATCCGCAGTTGTAACTTTCTATGCACATAGGCTATGTTATGTTTTCTTTATAATAAAGGTGTAGGATTAATAATAACCTCAAATCTAAGATGGTAAATAACGTTAAACGTCCAAATCAAATTATTTCGTATATTTTATAACAGCAGTTATAATAAAGGTTAAAAGAACTATCAAGGCTCAGGTCTACACTTAAACCATAAAACAAAACAAAAACGCTTAAACAAAAACGTAACCTAAAATTTAGAAACACAAATACTTGTTTCAAATTTTGAAATCAGCTGATAATGGAAATATTAGAGCAAACAGCTGATTACTGTACCAACACTAAATAAACGGTACCAGGAACTGGCACATACTTTCTCACAAACATATTTAAATTATTAAACAGATTCCCGGTGACTTGTAGGGTGGGGTAGGAGAGATTAAAATTGTTTTCATATAAAAATCCATAAAATAACGGAAAAACCAACTTTTCTCAAAAACGGCTCGAACGATTTTGATTAAAATTTTACAGTTTATAGAATAGGTCCCTAATAAACTATAAAATTTTAATCAAAATCGTTATAGCAGTTTTTGAGAAAAGTTGATTTTTCCGTTATTTTAAGGGTTTTTATGGGAAAATTACCCTTAAAAATTAAAAATTCACAAAAATGAAAAAATGCCTGGAGATACCGTGGATTAGAACCTCCATACCAAATTTCATCAACATCGAACTACTGGTTTAGGCTCTAGGTCGGATAACATCCACACAGACACACAGACACACATTCAGGTTCAGGGGGACCCAAAACGAATATTTCCACCAAAAACTCAAACTCGAAAATTTTGACGAATACAATACTTTCTCCATAGGCCTATACTATGGTATAGGGGGAGAAAGTAACAAACGTAACTATTATTTATATTATGACGCTCCAATTGCAGTAAAATACTTAGTTTAACAGTTTTTCAAAAAGTATATAAAAATACGCGTGTATTCGAATGGACCGTTGTGTTCAAATTTCAAACCAATAGGTGAAAACCTTTCGAAGGTTTAAGATTTTGAACAAACGAACATTTTCATTTTTACTTTCTCCACCCTATACGTAGTAGAGTCTATATGGAGAAAGTATTGTTTTCGTAAAAATGTTCGAATTTGAATTTTCAGTTGAATTATCTGTTTTGGTGCTCCCAGAACCCCAAAAAATTGTTTAGTGCAATTATCTGTGTTGGTGCTCCCAGAACCCAAAAATATTTTTAGTGGAATTATTTGTTTTGATGCTCCCTGAACCCAAAAAAGTGTTTTTAGAGTGGTGTCTGTCTGTCAGTCTGTCTGTATGTATACACGACCAGAGGACACTATTGGTCCAATTTTCATGAAATTTGGTATGTAGGTACTAAACCCTAATATCTCCAGGAATTTTTTTCATTTTTTGGAATTTTCAATTTTTAAGGGTAATTTACCCCTAAAAACCCATAAAAAACGACAAATATGCAAATTTCTCAAAAACGATTTTGATCAAATTTTCAGTATTTATAGTGCTTAAGATGCCAAACAAAATGACACCACCCGCTTTTATTAAAACTTCGGCGTTTTATAACTATGGGGAAATTTTTAAAACTAAACAAGTTTGTGCTGTCAATCTAGCATCGCGGCAGCGGCCGCACGGGGTAGCACCACGGTAGCGAGCACGGCCAGTAATTCAAAGGTCACGCGATCGAATCCCGCCTGGGACAATAATTTTCTTATACGATTGACGTAGGTAGAATATTAATTTTTTGTTTTGTTCTAAAAAGTAGTAAATAAAATGATTAAAAACAATATTATTTTGACTACAGTAAGTTGGGAGAAAGTTTGTGTCAGTTAACTGATACCGTTTATTATTTATTTAGATAATAAATGTAGGTTATTATTCTGCACATTTTGCTTTTTTTACACCACCTTATAGCTCGCTTGGTTCTCCCAAAATTAATCAAAACGTAAAATACCATAAAAGTACCCAGTTCAATACAACTGATCCGAGGCTGACGGCCGGCTGCGAGCTAAGCGAAGCAATCCATAACCCGAGCCGGCAAGGTCGAGGTGCGAACAAATTCTACTTTACATTTCGTACACACTGGCGCCTTCGTATTCAGCGCCTTCTTGAGTAGAATGACGTATAAATTTAATTTTCGAAATTCGCTAAACTTACGTCAGCGGTTCAGCTGCGGGATCGAACTGGCCAGTATAGGCACTGCAAGGTCACCTGACACGGTTGGCCAGCTGCAGAAGAACCTTGCATCGTTCTCAACACCGCATAGAGCACAAGCGGTGACCCCAGAGTTCCAGCGCACTCTGTACACCAGCGCAAGTTGTCGGGGCGTGTCCGTTGCAATATCGGATATAGTAATTACATCGGCATAGTGTTTTGGAAAATGGAAAATTATAGACGACGCTAGCGCTGCCCCGCGAACTATAGTGTTCTGGTGGAACTAACGAGCGATTACCTCTTGCCTTTGTATCCACTCTACGTATGATATTATACAAATATATGATTGGCTAATTTCGTACGTTCTTTTTTTTAAGTTTAAACGGGTTATTTATAGATACGAAGAAATAATCAATAACTTATGTACAGGTTATTTAGAGAAGGATGGACTCTGTGGTGGTCGGTTTTTGTAGTCAAACGTTATTCGTTTTAACATAACCTTAAAATTTGCATGTAAAGAGGGTAGGTTTGTTGTAAACTTGACACCTCTGTAGACGCAAAGAGATATGCAAAATCCGGGGGAGGAGATGTACCATCACGGTAAACTTAGGAAACCCATTTACAAAATCCCAAAACGCCGCTTTCCACCTACCAACCCCCATCTCAAAAATGTGTAATGGACTGTGATACGTCAAATTGAAGCTCTTTATATCACATTAATTTATATGGTAAGAAAATAAAAATCGGCTGATGAAATTCGTTCGCTACGCTCCGAAATATTACTTTGTAAGTTATTTTATATTATTTAAAGACGGAAAGAGATATAGCATAGTCAACGAATGCCCAAAAGGGAGGTCTAGAAGGAAAGTCAATAAGTGGAAAGACCAACTATGGTACATTGTTTGGGGTACCTAGTAGTATAACACAAGTTTGTTAGAGAATAAGGTTGACGCATTAGACCGTTTTCGTGGTTCAAGCCAGCCAATTGCGGTGACGTCACGCAGTGACCGGCCCTCCGATAAGTCGCACTAGCTCTGGCAGTTAATAAGCAATGCTTGGCATCTGTTCACATTGTATAATGTTTGTTGATGTGCATGTTTGTTGTTGTAATAATGTTGACAGTGCATATCTGTGTTTGTAATATAAACAGCGAATAAAATAGTTTGTATTATTATTTTGTCAATTTGCCTTTAATTTGTAAGTGATTACACTTCTCGAATATGGAATGAATACAGTATGAAAACTTCAGCTAAAATGAGACTTAATAACAGTGCTCACTAAAACAAATTATATCTTATTTTTTATATAGCTAAAATACAAATTACCTCTTCTATAACGTAATTAAAGTCACTAAAAGAATTATACTGCAACTTTACATTTTCTTTACTCATGTTGCCTGTCGACAAATTGAAGCGTTCCAATGAATTTTAAAAAGCAATAACAGGTTTAATAAAAGCTACACATCGTTAAATTTTCTTCGGTCTATGATTACTAAATTGAACAAACACTTCATATAAACCTTAATAACTAGCTTATACGATATTATAAAATAAATGTTCTTTCCATTTTGTAAAAGTATTTTTAGTTATAGCTATAATGTTATTTTTTGAATAACAATAATGTTATTATTAGTTTTGCTACAGAATCACTAATTATAACTGTGTAATTCACTGTACATGGACATGGATTTTATTAAAATGCTTTATAACATTTCGACTTAAAAAAGCTATTACCTAAAACTAAAATGTAAAAAATATATTAGTTATGTAGCAATTTTTTTTACTTTGTTTAACCGCTTTCTAACTTCAGAATTAGCGATGCTCTGTCTTTTTTTAATTTTTTTCATACAAAGTTTGAGGTTTAAGTCCTTTATTCTTATTATTGTTCTCATTTTAATGTATGATGTAATAACCTCCAATGGGAAGTCTTTACACTTTTGTGACACTGCCATTGCTAAGTCTTTCACTACATTTTGTCCATTCGTGAGTAAATTATCTCCATGTAATACTTTGAACTCCTTCTCACAAACTTGACTTATTCATATACATTGCTCTGACGGCTCCACCAGTCCACCCTGTGTAAAGAACAGGAATTGTAAGTCATTTAAATAGGTAATGTTTGTGTGTTTACTAACACGCCGTTTTTACACCTGCAACACGTTATGGTGCTACAATGTGAGTGCAAATTATATCGTTTTTAAAAGGTTATAATAATATACAAAATTTGTGAGTTAAAACTTTTTTTCTATTTAAAATCGTACATTCAGTACTAATATCTAAATAAATAAAATTAGAGTTTTGTCTATACATTGCATAGAATCATAAATGTTTTGGTTATTGTTTCGTTTCATACAATAGGAAAGTCGAAACGCGTCTTATCTCAATTTCTTCCTGTCTGTATCTCAATTTCTGTCTGTCTGTATTTCTTGTGATACTCAAGATGGTATTTTACGTTGTCTTCTCCGGAAAAACGAGAAAACAGATTAGGATGAAACTATTTTTTTTTTTTTATTCTCTAAAAGCTAGATAATGTTTTTCCTACTTGAAACTGGTGTTATGTCCTTTGAAAATAAAATAACGAACACACAAAAACCCAGTTTTGTGCTATATTAGACACAATTTTTTGCAAGATGTCTTACATAACTTTTTTACATAACCATTATTACAGGAAGATCGTCTCTGCGCGTGTGTTTAGTACTTATCTGCTAGGGAATTATGCAAAACTATGCATTTTATTGTAATGATTATTTATTTATGCTTTTGCACTAAGTAATAATAAAATGTAGTATTCAATCTTACCTGTGACAAATGTCGAATCCACGAGATTTCGTTTTCTGAAGTAAACGAATAGCTCAGTCGGTGTAGATTACAACTACCAGTAATTTGCAATACGGCTGATTTTTTTAAATAACTACCTTAAAGTATGTAGATTAATATAAAAAAGTTTACCAGTCTATCGATATTCCTTAATATTTCGAGGTGGGATGAAGATAAAGAAAAATAACACATACCACCGTTTAGTAGAAGTATTTTTCAATAAAAAAGGTCATATGTATTTCTTTCCTCCGAGCAATGATTTGTCTGGAAAAAATTCGATAATGCAGGTATACAGGATAAACGATTTTGCAGCAGGGAAAATCACTAAAAGTTGAAATCTCATTCATATATGAAGCGTTGGCTCATTCTAAATTGGCTGAATTTTAATATATCGAATTGAAATTTGACATAGGAGTTAAAATATATATTTTAAACATTTATGCTGAGTCTCAGCTTGTTATTTTGAAAATGACCCGATCTAGAGCCACTGGACTTATCAATAGGTTTCTCGATTTTAGGAGTACCGGACCCATGAACTAATTTATGTTTCTTTTACCTTCATCTCGTCATACTGTAAAACTGCAACCTTTTCATGTTTTTCTTTTCTTTCACCAGATACTTTCATCAAATGGAAAATATCATCAAAAAACCCTCTTCGTATATTAATATCGGTTATCCATCTGTTCAAAGTAGACAAACTTGGCAAAGGAAAGCGGCATTTTCTATGAATATATAAGTATGTTCGTTTTCCAAAATAACGCAAAGTTAGAGCTACTGAAATTTCATCGTTTGTCCATTTAACTCTTTTCTTTTATTTTCAAACAATAAATCTAACTGATTTTTTGTGAAAATTGTACTAAGTTTGTCTTTAACTTTTTTCTGTTAACTTTTGTCATGTTTTTTCCCATTCAACGCCTTAAAGAAGTTTGAAAGCCTACGAATTTTTAAAGATTTTTTTCCTAAAAATGTGCTGTTTCTTCAATAACTGTGCCTTGAGAATATTATTTTCTTTCTGTAGTTCTATACATCTTTGATTTTGACAGCTAACTGGTTACTCGATGGTTCCCGTCTCATTTTTGTTTATAAATAACATTTCGGCTTCAGACAAACTTTCAGAAACTAATAATGAATCGACAAGTTTTTTGTTTTTCCTGTTTAAATACCTGTCTTTTCTGTTTCCTACCAAGCTTCCATTTTCTAAATTTTTAAAATTTAGAGTAGGTCTAATTGCTAGTTTTTCAGAAGGAACAGCTGTGTGTTTGAGCTTTTTTTTACTAGGTACATTCAATAGCTCTGCTTTATAAGATCTCGTTCATAGTCCTCAAGCAAAAAATGGTCTGAACATACAGAACACGAATCAGGGTTCCATTTCCCTTCCCGCCTACAAAAGTGAACCCATTTATTCCTTAATTCAAGGTATTTAGGAAAGTTGAAATAGACCACACCATCGACCTTTGCTTTGATGTGGCTATTATTGCAGACAGCAACCGTACACCGTTTACCCGGCATTTCTTTAAAATAAAACAAACTAATTGTTACATACCGTGTGAAGTTAACAACGACGTCACAACTACTGAGACACTCTTAAAACTATGTTCCGATACACTTGTAAAAGCTGATCAATACAAAACACTATGAACCAAAACACAACCTCATGGTACAAGTGATTCTACTGAAATACTAAAATGACGGGCGGCAGAGCAAGAAGCAGATGGCTGTGCCAGGTCACTGCGTGACGTCAAAGCTAGCAGGCATTGTGGACTGCAGGGCGAGGCGGGTATGCGTCAACCTATATACTCTATCAACCTTGGTATAACATACTAAAAGTCCTTGACCCTAGGGGTGGCGGAAGAGGGGGGAGAGGGGGGTTAAAGGTACCATTTTTTTATGTTTTGCCTATATCTCAGTAGGGGTTAGTTATAAAAAAATTAAAGCTGACAAAATTCTCTACATTTTATATACCTACAGTATGTTTGCTATCTGTAACCGTTAATGAGATATAGGCCTACGCTCTCGAAAATCGGTAATTTTCGAAAAAAAAAAACGTTTCTTCGCATTGGAATACTTATTATTTGTTCCCCACGCGGTCTACCCTCGTGAGCTCTCTCCAGTTCTTATCTCGTTCGTAGAAAGTCAAATTATTGTGTATTTCGCCTCATTATTTTATTTTATTATTACTATTATGTCGCTATGTCGACGGAAAAATGTTTTGTTCCTCGCTTTAGTTGAGTTAGTTTATATAACGTCATACGGCCACAGGAAGTCGAATTATTGCGTTTTTCTCCTTTATATTTTATTATTATTATATCCGGTATATTTTATTAGTATTATATGCGGTATATTTTATTGTTATTATTATTATTATTATATCGCAATGTCGACTCAAACGTATTTTGTTTGTGACGAGAACTTGTACGAAAGTGGTGGGCAAAAAATCTGTCTGGTTCCCCAAAAATCGATCAAAAGGTAAAATCCCATAAAAGTACCCGGTTCAAATCCACGTGGGGGCAAACTCCTGATCCGAGGGGGCAAACTCCTAAGAGTTTTTCCGACGAGAGCGGAACGAAGCAGCATACGTTCTACTAACATATTTCGTAGACGCAGGCAGATATTCAACGCCTTCGTGAGTAGACCAATTTTCCAAATATTTGGTTGAAACCCTGAAACATATAAACTTAATTCTGGAAATTCGCTCAACTCACGCCGCGGTTCAGCTGCGTGGTGGAATTATCCCACATTGCAGTCGTTCAGCATTCGTGATAAATGTGCGCCACCGAAATGTTCTGCCCCGAAGGCAGGCAATTTTTATTTCAAAAAATCCTGAGACAAATTGCACCGCCCTTTCCACAAAACATGTGTTCAAACCGCCCCCATCCCTCGGTAAAGTTTTCTTATACACTTCCCTTAAATGAATCCTCCCCGCCTTGGCTAACAGAGAGAGCTATCTTTGTGTTTTATTGAGCGCAGGTTTAACAACTGTAAAAAACAAAAACTTCTCCGTCTCAATTACACTGACAACAGTGTTACCAACTTGACAACTTTGTTCCGTTTAAAGTACAGACACATTCGTCGCGAGTAATATTTATTCGAAGACGAGATTTTGAGAAACGAATTAAAAACGCGTACAACCTTCGCTTATCTCCTGCGCGGATTTCGTTTAATTGTTGTTGTAATAAAGTGAAGTTGAAATTATTAAAGTGTTCAGAACAATTTCAGAGTGACTTATCGTTTCAGCAAGGGAAGTCGTCACTACCCCTAAACAATAATTTGAAAAACCAAAATGTTGACAAATGTTTTTTTTTTATTTTAAAAAAATTTGGGATTTTGATATTGGGATCAAACTGTCCACGCAAAAACTCAAAAGCCCCAACTTTGGGTTTCGAAAGTTTTTCTCGTTAATTACCAACATTCACAAATAACAAGCAAGTTATAGTTTTCAATCCAAAAATGTTGGGCAAATCAAAATATTTCTGTACCGAATCAATGCATTTTCTTCTTTTAAATGATCTGAGAAATTAGTTCCAATCCTTGTTATTGTGGCAACACTGACTTGCCAGGCTGTCCGCCCAGTGTTGCCAGATTGGAGTTTTTCCTCAAAAAAGGTTTTTTTTAAGTTTACGGGATATACTGGGGAAAGGAAATGGGGAATTTTCGTTTCAATAATGCGAACTTGCGAAGAACATTTCACATTCTTTTACAGAAATTAATACTCAATATACCACTTGAAGTGTTAAAAACCCTACTTACAAGTACATGGGGCGAGCCTGAAGGGCCCCATCTCCACATTTATTCCACTTTCCACACAACATATCCCAGAGCACCCTTCTGAGCGTTAAAACCCCACCACAGAAGTTGTGAAATATGGTCAAAATTGTTGGGAAATTTTAGATTTGGGCCTTCCCCCCCCCCAACAACCCTGGTTACCGTATGCACCAAAATAAACAGTATTCAAATTATAATAGTTCTAATCTTTTAAGTTTAGACAAATAAATATAGGCTACAAAGGAAAAGGAAAGTGAAAACTGAAGTTTTTAACCCACAAATGTACTATACGCCCCCCTCCCCACGGCTTAGTTATGAAAACAGAAAGTGAATTTGAAATCGAAACTAAGAATATTTTAAAATATTTGTAAATATTTTAGCGTAGCTAAGGAATGCGTTATCCGTACAACAAATAAAAACAATTTTACCCTCTTTAAAGAAACGAAGCGGGCTCACACTATAGTTGCCCCCGATAGGGCTGGGCACGTTACAAGACGTTGACATCATTAATCAGCTGTTTACATAGTGACGCTATCTATGAATGACAAAGGGAACTGTCGACACATACAAATGGATACAATCTTAGATTGGATTTGTTATCGAAGCGTGTTAATTAAAAATAACTTTGTTATTAATGGTTGTCCGTCTGTCTAGTCCCTGATTAGCCTAAGTGATATATTACTGACGAGATAAGACCTTTTAATTATTTGACGGACCGATTCCTTTACCATTGGAATAATTAGTACGTATGATGTAATGCTAAATAATAGAAACGAAACTCTAAATCAACTAAACTGTGCTTCGAAAACTAATTTCACGACGTAATCTTATTTAGGAGGACAAAGAAATTTGTTATTGATAGCCTGTGTATATAAAGTAGGCGAGTAGATATAGATTTAGTGTAGGAGAGTATGTGCGCATTTTAAAGTAGGAGAGAAGTTATGCGTATAAAGTATGACAGTAGGTATTGATTTAAAGTAGGAGAATATGTGTGGATTTCAAGTACGGTAGTAGGCGTGGATTTAAAGTAAAAAAGTATGTGCGAATGTAAAAAGTAAGATGTGTGCGTAAATGTAAGTACATTTTATCTCAGTAGGTATGATTTAAAATAAAATGGTAGGCTATGTGTGGATTTAAAGTAGTAGTAAATGTATTGATTTAAGTAGGTGCGAATTTGAAGTATGAATTATGTGAGGATTTAAAGTAGATGTGTGGATTCAAAGTAGGAAAGTAAGTGTCGATTTTTAGTAGAAGGAGTGAGGATAAGTAAGAGAGAGGGTGAGGATGTAGATTATAATACGATATGTGGAATTAAAGTAGAAAAGTATGAGTAAATTTAAAGTATTATAGTAGAAGTGGATATAATGTAGGGGATTGTGTGTGGATAGGATTTAAAGTAGGAGAGTAAGACTAGATTTAAAGTAGAAGAGTGTGTGCATTTGATGTCGGCTAGTAGGTGTGAATTTAAAAAAGGAGAGTATGCCCTTAAAGTAGAAGAATATACGTCTAATTTAAAGAAGAAGAGTATATATGAACAGTAGAAGAATATATACGTTTATATATACGTTTAACTTAAAGTAGCAGAGTATATATGCACTTAAAGTAGCAGAGTATAGGTATAATTTAAAGTAGAAGAGTAT
>JAGFPH010003103.1:34252-49490 GCA_018207615.1 Philaenus spumarius | reverse complement strand
GTCCTTACTCTCTCCCAACTACTCTCCTAACCTTATAAAATAGATCCTTTGCCATCCTCGCCATTACCTCCACATGCTTGGTGATAAATTGTCCTCTTCTCAATCCATACCCCAAGTACTTAGTATATTTCTCCATTTTAATTTTATTACCATTTATCCGTATAATGGGGTCAACTTCAATACGACTCCAATTGTTTTTTCTACAGCCAATTGTAACTTCCTATCTTCAACAGGCGCCTCCACTCCATCTTACTTCTAGATCCCGCCTCCAAAACGTGGCCCACATCATCCTCGAAAGCAGTGACGCTAACTCCATCCGCCAGATCCTCGCTGAGCGCTCCCTCGAACATGACGTCCTACTGGATTGGACCGAGCACCGATCCTTGGGGGCACCCTCTTGAGATATTTTTCCATATTGCTCATTCTTCCGTAACTACTCGGCTTTTCTATTACTCAAGTAACTCTTAATTATTCAAAACAAATCCCTTGGAATGCCCATCTCACCCAAACTATGCAAAATCAAGCGGCCTACAAAAATGTAACTATTGACGGGTTTTATAAAAATTAACCGTCTTTGAGATACTCTCATTTAAAATGTTTAAATAGCCTCCATTTTGTTACGGATTATTTACAAAAGTTTGTAGGAGTTTGTTCTTTATTTTTACCTATGTGACCGCCACCTGAGTTATCTGCGCGCATTACAGGACATCCTGCGTATTCAAGATTCACTGAAGATTTTCCCGATTTTTTGAAATTGCGGATGACTAATGTGAGTAGGGTTACGTTCTTTGAAAAAATCTTATTATTGCTTTAGTAAACAAACTAATATCTCTTTTAATTTACGTTCACAATAACTCAACTGTTGGCACATAAACTATGTCAATTATTTCATTCTCATCTATGTGACATGTCTAATTAGGCCTACTTATTAGGTTTTTTAGAAATACTGTACACGTTCCGATTGATTTCGGGGGTATCAGGCGGGGCTATAAGGTCGTGTAGAAAAAACGAAATGTGCAGAACAATCTCCTATATTATTTGTTTAAGACAAAACTTCAAAAAAATTTAAGAAAAATAAATTTTTTTAATTAAGGAGTTTCCATTTGTTAAATTTGTTGGCAAACTCGTCCGAGCGACATAAAGCAGATGTAAAATACGGCCGTTAGATGCAAACACACATACTGTATACAGTATACATAATTTTTAATGACACCCAAAAAACAAAACGTGTTCTGTGGACCATGATCGGTGCTCATTCACCACTCACTGCAATAGCTCATCTTTCATATTCGCTAAATACCATCATTCTCCATGAAAACTGTAAAAACCCTTATAGGCTAGCCTGTTTCGGGTTCTACAGCGGTAAAAACTAGCAACCCTTAAAGTGCTTACATAACTGAACTAGAAAAAGTACACTTACTAATAAAAAATTCGATCACGCAGGTTTCTACTCACAAATCTATAGGCCTACTAATATAATAAAGAGGTAAAATTTGTTTTACTTTCTCCACCCTATATGTAGTATATGGAGAAAGTATTGTTTTCGTAAAAATGTTCGAATTTGAATTTTCAGTTGAATTATCTGTTTTGGTGTTCCCAGAACCCCAAAAAATTGTTTAGTGCAATTATCTGTGTTGGTGCTCCCTGAACCCAAAAATATTTTTAGTGGAATTTTTTGTTTTGGTGCTCCCTGAACCCAAAAAAGTGTTTTTAGAGTGGTGTCTGTCTGTCAGTCTGTCTGTATGTATACACGACCAGAAAGGACACTATTGGTCCGATTTTCATGAAATTTGGTATGTATGTACTAAACCCTAATATCTCCAGGTGTTTTTTCATTTTTTGGAATTTTTAATTTTTAAGGGTCATTTACCCCTAAAAACCCATAAAAAACGACAAACATGCAAATTTCTCAAAAACGGCTCTAACGATTTTGATCAAATTTTCAGTATTTATAGTGCTTAAAATGCCAAACAAAATGACACCACCCGCTTTTATCAAAACTTCGGCGTTTTATAATTATGGGGAAATGTTTAAAAATAAACAAGTTTATGTTGTCAATCTAGCATCGCGGCAGCGGCCGCACGGGGTAGCACCACGGTAGCGAGCACGGCCAGTAATTCAAAGGTCGCGCGATCGAATCCCGCCTGGGACAATAATTTTTTTATACGATTGACGTAAGTAGAATATTATTTTTTTCTTTTGTTCTAAAAAGTAGTAAATAAAATGACTAAAAACAATATTATTTTGACTACAGTAAGTTGGGAGAAAGTTTGTGTCAGTTAACTGATACCGTTTATTTTTATTTGTTTGTATGTAAGGGGTCATCTCTGGAACTACTGGACCGATTGAACAAATAGTTTCACTAATAAAAAGCTACACTATCCCCGAGTAACACAGGCTATAAATTCATTTTGATAAAAGCATTTCTATTTCAATATTTGTAAATTTAGTCAGAAACAATTCTTAAGTTAGGCCTAGACTGACGACACGTATTTCTTGAATGCATTTACATTCATTACCATAGCAACCAATTGGATAAACAACAGATAAAACTGTCTGCTCAAATATTTCCATTAACAGCTGATTTCAAACTTTGAAGCAATTATTTGTATTTCTAACTTTCAGGTTAGTTTTATTGTGTAGACCTGAGCTTTGCTGGTTCTTTTAACCTTTATTATAAGTGCTGTTATAAAATATACGAAATGATTTTATTTGAACATTTAACATTACTTACCATCTTAGCTTTGGGGTTATTATTAATCCTGCACCTTTATTATAAAGAAAACATAACATGATTATGTGTATAGAAGGTTCCAACGGGGTTGGCGTGCGAAGCACACAGGGATTTCCCCTAGTACGAAATATATTAGTAAAGAAAAAAACTACTAGGCCTATATCAATGTACTAAGTAAGTCGAATCTCGCCAATGCTAACCTAAAACTACAGGTAGTAGTGAAGAATTATTAACGGATTCTAAATATTCCAATTAGGCTGCTATGGTAATACATCTAAATTGCTTTAAAGAAACGTGTTGGTTTACTAGGGCCTGCAGGCATAACCTAAAATTCTGTTGAGCTTACAATCCAAATCGGCTGTTTTATTTGTAACTAGTGAGAGCCCGTGAAAAATCACAGGTAAATTAATTAGATACACATCAGAAATACATCGTTTAAAAAATACTATTTAAAATCAACAGACTTTATCTAGGCCTACCTAACTATGCTGAGGGGAATTTTCAACTCGGTAAATGTGTACAATTACTGTGTAAAACTGTAGGCCTATTTGTTAAAATTTTGTATTTATATAGGCCTACGTTATTATATATGTCTTTTAATTGCTTTTTATTTCATATTGATAGATCAAAATAATTTAGAAGTTATTAATTTTATAGTGAAGAAATTAACAACGGAATATGTTTATGTTATACGAAGATGTACGAATGTTTCCGAAGTTAAAAGAATATGTAGTCTATCTCTCTTCTTTAAATTTGTATAAACGAATATATTGATGATGAAAGGTTGTATTTGTATACCAGTTTATAACCTCAAAGCAAATCTTATAACGTATTATAGTGTACGTCAGTTCTATAACTCATACTTTTAAAATATCAACTTCACAAAAAATTATAACGACTGAAGTCGTAAACATAACCCCAAAGTATAATCTACGCTGGGTTTTGTTAAAGTATTACAGATGATGGGTGAAATCAGCTGTTATATTATTTGTTACTCACGTACGTACGTACACTGGCTTCTTTTAGGAGTTGATACGCAACAAGAGTTATAATACAGTAAACAGTTTTTCGTTTATTTTTTGTTTGCGTTTATTTTCATTTTGTTAACCTACCCTAAAAAACCGTTTGTTTTGGAAAACAATAAACTGATTCTAAATTTTCTAAGTTGGTTGCTATGGTAATGAATGTAAATTGCATTCAAAAAACGTGTGTTGATTCAGTATAGGTCACTACTCCTATAATAGAATTTTGTTGTTAAGCTTTTGATTCAAATCAGCTGTTTTATCTGTTATGGAGTTGGGAGTGAATCCCCTCCCCATTTTCTGATTATTTTCAACAATTAAAATCAAAATCCTTGCTTTGTGCACCTCTGCACAGTGGTATGAAGTTTTGGCTGTACGTAAATTATGAATCAGCCAGTCTGTACTTCTTTTATATATCTATACAGATTATACCCTACGTTTTTCCGATATAATTTAAAATACTCGATTGTTACTTTTAGCTCCATTACTTATTTTTCTCCGGCAGCTCGATTCATCGAGACTTCTGAATGTTGGAGTTGTCAAACTGAACAGCACCTTCTCACAGCCACTGCCACCAGAATGACGAGGCCGATTTGACAAGTTTATTAGCGATTCTGTCCGCTCTAACCTCACAATACAAGATGTCAACTTCCCACTGCCGTCTTGATTGAGTCGTCAAAGCAGCGCTCCTAGCGGAAACATACCGTACTATTATTACCTTCCGGATTCCTTTGGTCAATTAAAAACAGCTGTTCTCAAATTGTTATGAGTTTATTGTACTTTGTGAATTAGCTATGCTCGCCCATGTGACTGCTCGACCGGTATTGGTTAATATTTCTGCACAGTGAAAGAGGGGTATTTCTACAGTACCGCAAAGCTAATGTTAACGATTTTTAGGTTTTTTAGAATGGGCTTTTCGAGTAGATTCGAACAATATTCTAAAATCGCAAGATTCCGGCAAAATTGGTAGGAAAACAGAAAAACTTAATTAATTGTTGTATTTCAATCACCATTGAAGAACAGCCGACCTGAATGCATACGACTTTGGTCAGTAATAATAATAAAAGAATAATCTGCTAGCTTATATTTTGGAAAGAAGT
Organism: Philaenus spumarius; assembly: GCA_018207615.1. Lineage (NCBI taxonomy): Eukaryota > Metazoa > Arthropoda > Insecta > Hemiptera > Aphrophoridae > Philaenus > Philaenus spumarius. The sequence continues at coordinate 44,634 of JAGFPH010003103.1, read as the reverse complement.
TCCTTAACGCGGGTTGCTTGCGGTAGGAGTTAACAAGTAGTAAATGTAATGCGTAACGAAAAAAGTGTTATTAGTTGGTTGCTATGGCAGAGACAAATATAAAATACGAGTAACTAAAAAGCGTTATCAAATTGGTCGCTATGGCAATTACAAATAGAAAATACGCGTAACGAAAAAGCGTTATCAAATTGGTTGCTATGGCAATTACAAATAGAAAATACACGTACCGAAAAAGCGTTATCAAATTGGTTGCTATGACAATGAATGTAAATACATTCAAGAAACGTGTGTTTTGGTTCATTAATTTGAGACGATCGGTTCCGTCCGGCGTAGTTCAGATATCATCGTCAAGCGCTTAAATACTTTCAATAAACATAAAATGTTCGTTGTAGGCCTAACCTACAATTACTGTGTGTGTATATTTAATTTATTTTACCTGCCTTAACGGCAAAATACGTACAATAATTTTAGGTTAGGCCTAGAAAGTAATTTTAAGTCTAGGCCTAACTTAAAATTATTGTATGTACGTTGGAGTTAAGACAGGTAAAATAAACTAAACATACGCACAATAATTTTAGATTAGGCCTAGACTGATAAACCAACATTTTATGTTTATTTAATGTATCTACAATGAATGGACATTTAACTGTGTTTGGGCCTTTTCTGTTATATCCCCACACTATCGCAAACGAGTAACTTTACTATTCCACTCTAGCCTAATATTTGTGCAGACAACGACGTTGTTTTACATTTTACTGTTAAATGTTAAGTTTGAACCTTTTAGGTATGTTTTTATTATTATTTTTGCATATGTTGTCAAAGGTTAGCCTAGAGTCGAATAATAAAGTTGCGCATGTTTAAAAATGGTTTATTTTTTTCCCCCAACAATTACCTATACGTTTAAATGGTGAGTAAATATTATATTTCACATTTTTGGTTCTATCCCGATTAATCTTCATTCTATAAAAAATAGTTTGTAAATGCGGGGATAGGCCTATAACAGAAAAACCCATGTGTTTACCATCTTAGCTTTGATGTTATATTTAACTCTACACCTTTATTATAATAACAATAATCGTAAGGAAACGGTAAATATTTGTATAAAAAACAATGTAATAATAAACGGCAATTGAAAGATTAAAATTATGTGTGTATGTTGCCGTTAAGGCTGGTAAAAGAATTGAAGAAAAGGCGTGATGAACTTCGTACCTGACGGGGTCCCACGACCGCACACATTAACTTTTTTTGTTAAATTGTTCTGTTATTTGGTAATTTAGGTTTGAAATTTTCAAACAGCCGCCACTTTGAAACGCATGATTGGATATAATCGTTTATTTTCCTTAAAACAGATGATTGTTAGGTTAAACCTCGTGACAAGTTTAAACTCAATCGGTCAAACCGTTCTCTAGATACGCATTGTTTTGTAAAAATAGCGAAAGGCGGATATCTGGAAAACGATGCGTTTTTGGAAAACATTGCATATTTGATTTTCTTTTTATTTCGACCCGTAGAACCATTTCGTATATTCGTTTTGGACACGAATACGTTCATGCAGGGAGAACTCCGGTACATGTACAGTTAATAATAGTTAGTTGTTGTTATACGATACGACTGTCTCTCGCAAACATATCTCATTAGATGTTAGATGAATGGAGTTGGGTCAACGAGGTGAGATGGCGGAAGTGAGGTCATCGAGGTCACGTGATATCGGCCAAACTTCATTGATTTCTTTATTTATTGCGCATACAGGGTGGCTCGCAAGCAAACGAGATAATGGAAATTGCGTATTTAATACTGAACGAGCTATTTTGTAGTAAGCGGAGAAGATCTAGTGGTTGAAGGCGTTCGTACAGTCGCCAAAGTTACGCTCGCACCTAGTTTTCCTCCGTCTTTATTATTAAACACGTTCGGTTGGTAGTTGTGTAGGACAACGTGACCATAAAGCGAGTTCATCCGCTGCGAGTGAAGCAGTCCTTAAGTCGAGGTGAGCCGGGGCTGTAAGCTGAGTTGCAAACAAATTCTACTAATATACAGGGTGACTATTTTAAGTGTGAATACATTAGTAAATCAGAAACGACAAGATTTACAGGAAACTTTAAATGGGGGGACTTCACCTACTTTTCAGTGGCCATTAAAAATATGAATTTGAAATTTCGAAAATATGCCGCCATTTTCCAATATGGCGGCCAACTTTCGAATTTATTATGGAAACCCTTATTTCTTATGACGGATTTGGATTTAACATGCAATTTTAAGACTTTTTTATTCTTGGTGTTTTTTTGATAAACTTAACCGTTTAGCCGCTAGGAGCGCTGAAAGTTTCAGAAACTCTTATTTCAACAATTATTATTAAAGAGGCTTATTTTCAATTTGCAAACAATAAAATTTAACTCAAAGTGCAATATTTTTTACAATGGAATGTTAAAAAGCTGTTGCAATTTCATAAATACTTTACTTTATACAAAACACCTACATAAATTAGGGCCTACTGTTAAAAAATCGCTAACGCAACCACTGTGTATTGTATAAGAAGATGTATGTATGTGCGCACGCATGTATCTATGAAGATAGAGGACACTTTGAAAACCTGCTTTAAGTCATAATTAATTAATTAATTAAAATTAATTAGTTTTTTGTTTTAAGTTAAAAGCTATTCTATTAAAAGTAGCCTACTTAAATAGGTTACATGGCAACTGTACTATTTTTACAGATTTCTTCTCCTACATCGTAAAGCGTACATAGTAGGCTACTGTAAGAAACTTCTTTGTATCATAGTAACAAAATGTTTAAGGACACAAAAAGGCAGTCAAGATGACTTAATTAATTACGAATTAAAGCAGGTTTTCAAAGTGTCCTCCATCTTCATAAATACATGCGTACACATATAAATACATCTTCTTACACAATACACAGTGTTTGCGTTAGCGATTTTTTTTAACAAAATTAAGTACGTTTTTTGTATAAAATAAAGTAGTTATGAAATTGCAACAGGTTTTTAACATTCCATTGTAAAACATATTGCACTTTGAGTTAAATTTTATTGTTTGCAAATTGAAAATAAGCCTATTTAATAGCCTAATTGTTGAAATAAGAGTTTCTGAAACTTTCAGCGCTCCTAGCGGCTAAACGGTTACGTTTACCAAAAAAACACCAAGAATAAAAAAGTCTTATAATTGCATGTTAAATCCAAATTCGTCATAAAAAATAGGGGTTTCCACAAGAAATTCTAAAGTTGGCCGCCATATTGGAAAATGACGGCATATTTTCGTAATTTCAAATTTATATTTTTAACTACCACTAAAAAGTAGGTGAACTCCCCCATTTAAAGTTTCCTGTAAATCTTGTCGTTTCTGATTTACCAATAGTGGCACACATAGTCACCCTGTAGCCTATATTGTACACGCACCAAATAGATTTCATTCTACTACGAAAAGTCTCAAGAAACGTTTTACAGTCAAAAAACGTGACCGATTGTTGGATTGTTTTGGCTAAAGAACTCGTCCGAGCGACATGGAAAACCAAAGGGTTTACTAAATTTGGACCAAATCGTACGCATATACAGGGTGTTCCCAAATTATGTTTCCAGACTTCCACAAATTGTTCCTTTGGTCAAAACAAGAACAAAACTTCCAATAAACATAGGTCCTAAAACGCTTAGTTTCCTAGATATCCGCCATTTTGTTTTTTGTACAAAATAATTCATATCTAGAGAACGGTTTGACTGATTGAGTACAAACTTGGCATAAAGTTTAACCTAACAATGATATACTTCAAAAAAAATAAACGATTAAACCCAATCATGCGTTTCAAAATGGCGGCTGTTTGAAAATTTCAAACCTAATTTACTCCAAAACCGTACATTTTAACGAAAATTGTCAAGACATCTTTTTTGTAGCCCTTTTGATTCCCCATCGGATGATGTAACTGTCAAAACAATCAGATGAAGGATAACAGTTAAGTTATGTGTACTAATTGGTTTGTTCAAGCCGGCATCCTATACCAACACAGTAATATTACAATATTGTATGGACATTTGTTGTCATTACCTTTTACTTAGCTATTATCCTTCATCCGATTGTTTTAACAGTTACATCATACGATAGGGAATCAAAAGGGCTACAAAAAAGGTGTCTTGACATTTTTTGTTAAAATGTACGGTTTTGGAGTAATTTCGGTTTGAAATCTTCAAACGGCCGCCATTTTGAAACGCATGATTGGATAGAATCTATTATTTTCCTTGAGATAGCTCATTGTTAGGTTAAACTTCATGCCACGTTTGAACTCAATCAGTTAAACCGTTCTTTAGATATGAATTATTTTGTACAAAAAACAAAATGGCGGGTATCTGGAAAACTAAGCGTTTTAGGACCTATGTTTATTGGAAGTTTTGTTCTTGTTTTGACCAAAGGAACAATTTGTGGAAGTCTGGAAACATAATTTGGGAACACCCTGTATACAATTTTTAATGACACCCCAAAACGTGTCATCGACTACTCCCTCATCTTTTCTACTGAAATTCGCTAATAACGGAAAACGCCGTCCTCACCGTATGTTTTACACACACGTGTGTTTTAACCGACGGTCACCACGACGACTAGAAATAATATGTCACTAAGACGGCGGCCGGGATTCAATATGGCGTACTCGCAGCGCGACGTTCCGATACTGCGTAGTAAAAAAACAATGAAATTCAAAAACGGCGTAGCGACGATATATCACGGAGCGACTTGTACTGTCATCAATATTACATAAGCCGACCCCGACCCCACCCTCCGCGGGTTGCTAGGCGACGGGAAACCAAAACCGGGTCTGTAATTGGAAGCTAACTACGAAATGAATTTCACCACCTTCGCGCCGACTACCTCGCCTTCAATTGAATTAGAAAAGTCGGGTTTTGATCTTAGAAATTGTCACTTGACTCGGGTTCCGTGTGTGTTTAGTTAATTAGATTAAGTTTTAATTGGATTCGGGTTAATTAGGGGCTGCGGGGGCGGGGGGTAATTTGTTTCGAAACAGTTTCAATGTGATTAGATTACATCTGAAGAGAGCGCCTCTGTCGTTAATTATTTTCTACTAGTAAGCCCCGGTGTGAAATCGCAGGCAGATTAATTAGATAAACATTAGAAATACATAATCTATACTAATATTATAAAGAGCTAAAATTTGTTTGTTTTTGTTTGTAGAGGATAATCTCTGAAACTACTGAACCGATTGAAAAAAAATAGTTTTACTAATAATAAGCTACACTATCCCTGAGTAACATAGGATATAATTCATTTTTATAAAAACCTTTTATATTTAAATATTTGTAAATTTAGTCGGGAAAATCTTAGGTCAGGTCTAGACTGATGAATCATCATATGTATTTACATGTATTACCATAGCAACAAATTGAATAAAATAACAGATGAAACAGCTGTTGGCTCCAATATTTCCATTAACAGCTGATTTCAAACTTTGAAGCTACTATTTGTATTTCTAACTTGTAGGTTAAGTTTGTATTAAAATGTACACCTGAGCCTTGCCGGTTCTTTTAACCTTTATCATAACCGCTGTTATAAAATATACGAAACTAGCAGGTACCCGTGGCTTCGCACACAGTCCAAAGATCCGCCGCATTAAGGGAAGTATAGTAATAAATGTTTATTGTTTTAGGGGCTGGTATTACATTTTTACCCCTTAGCATTACACTAAGAAATACAAATACGGTTTACTTTATATGTATGTCGTGTAAGAAATAAATGTACAAATTTCCAGCTCTCTAGCCTTAACGGGAGTATAAGCACACACAAAGACAGAAACCATTAGATTTTTATATAATACTAGCTGACCCGTACGGCGTTGCCCGTGGTGGTTGGTATTTTTAACATAATTGTATTCTTTTTAAGTGTTCAGTCAGTGACTGGTATTTGGCTTTTATATATATAGATCTTAAATAATAAAAGCACTTTTGTCATAATAATAAAAAATCTAAAATTTTATGATTTTAGTAACTTTGATCCTCCCAAACCCCTCCTAAAATTTCGAAATTTTTCATGCCCTCTCTCAGTGAGCACCTATGGCCCTAGAGGTAGCTACATACCAAATTTCATTCCAATCCGTTCGGTAGTTTTGAAGAAATCGTGATTTAGTAACTTTGATCCTCCCAAACCCCTCCTAAAATTTCCAATTTTTTAAAACCCTTTTTTATTGAACACTTATGGCCCTAGAGGAAGCTACATACCAAATTTCATTCCAATCCGTTTGGTAGTTTTGAAGAAGTCATTTTTTAATAACTTTGATCCCCCCATACCCCCCTAAAATTACCGAATTGTTTCAAACCCTTTCTTAGTGAGCACCTATGGCCCTAGAGGAAGCTACTTATCAAATTTCATATCAATCCGTTTTGTAGTTTTTGAGAAGTCGTGATGAGTGAGCGAGTGGTATTTCGCTTTTATATATATAGATAGATAATTTGATTTGAACATTTAACATTATTTAATATCTTAGCTTTGGTGTTATTATTATTCCTACACCTTCATTATAACATATCATGACTATAACATTTCTGAGAAGACATAACATGATTATGTGTATAGAAGGTTCCAACGGGTTGGCGTGCGCAGCACGCAGGGGTTTCCCATAGTTTAAAATAATTCGATCACGCAGCAGGACCGCTGACGTGAGTTGAGCAAATTTCCAGAATTAAGGGTGGGCAATAATACCACTCGAGTAAAAGCATCGTATTAAGTTAGCGAAGAGAACCTTGAGAAGGCTGCCCTACCAGTGAACGGAGCCACCCTTCAGAAGGCTGGCCTATGATGTTACATTGGTACAGCGCTCGAGCACGACTATAATATTCAATTTCGAGTTTTACTAATGCCGATCTTATGTTTAGTTTCCGCAATGTGCGTACGAAATTCAAGTTTGCAGAAAGCTCCAATGTACAGTTAGTACGTGGTCGAATTCGCCCCGATGTTTTACTGCTATCAGGACTCGTCGTCTTGTTTATAAGCAAAATATCTTTAATTAAATTAATATGTATAACTTGCAGTTTTTGTCACCTAAGAATAATAGTTTAGATGTTCACGAACGATTTCCTGCAAATTACAAAAGATTAACTCCGACATTAGACGAAAGATAAGTTATATTGAAGAGGACTGTACGGGACTGTCTCGTCCTGGTATTGGGGTCTGCTCCAGTAAACGAGAAAGCAACCGGCGACGCCAGCGCTTCTTTCTATAGCCGTATCTAAACAGAAACAGTGCAATTTCTTGCAGCTGAGCGTTAATACAGGATGTCTTGCAACCATATGAACAAACTTTATCACGTTATTCAGCATGTGAATATTATTAACATTAAATAATTAATAAACTACAAATTTTACCAAAAAAAGTTAAGACACAAAAAAGTTAGACAATTTTAAGACAAATAACATGATGAATAATTTATACTTATTGGCTGAAGGATAACTAAGAAAATTACATACAATTTAATTAATCATATCAATTATAGTAACAATTAAATAATAACTTATGAACACATTAACCTCAAATGCAATGTATTTCACTTTGGTTTTAAAATAGGTTTACCAAACTAATAATGTTTAGCATTATTTCAATAATGTTTCATACATATTTCAATAGGGATTCGTTTCTGTGAGTAATCTGAATCACGGGTGAAATCTTTCGCTAGCTGTAACTCTCTAACGAAGCATTTCCAGACCTATGAATAAATTAACTTTTTCCGTTATTTTTGCTAGTGGAATCAGCTCAGAATGTGCTCGGAACATTATGCAAATAACTTTTTATTTTAGCTCAAAATAACTTTAAAATATTTTGTTTCTAGAGTAATTCTGGGTATTGTTGACAACTACCAAGAAATACATTTTTCCTTTTTTTGTCAATATCTCTGTTGTCCTTTGAGCTACAGAAAAAATTAAAAAACCATTGAGTTTGTCATTATAAAAAAGTAAACATTTTTTGTCTCTTGTAATATTTTTGTAAAGTCAGCGGTTTTTGAGATATTTTACTTTAAAAATTATAAACGTCCGCCATTTTGAAAATATTTAAAACATTGTTCTAAGTTTTCGTACAGTGATAAAAGGTTACGCAACAAATAGGTGTACAAAGTTTGAAATCAATATCTTTTCTACTTCTAAAAATATTAAGTATTTTGTATAAAACACATACAGACAGACAGACCGAAAACGGAATTAGATAGGACACATGTTATATTACATTTTTTGTTTCTTTTGACATGCTGAATAACGTGACAAAGTTTGTTCATATGGTTGCAGGACACCCTGTATACAGTACACATGTGTATATAGCAGAGGATATAGTTTACTTGGTAATCTCTCTAAATGGATACCTTTATAGTCAACTTGGATTATTAGTCCAAATTTTTAGTTTGAAAAAAGTTTTGGTCTTGCCGAGATTCGAACCAGCAGAGTCCATCACCATAGACTAGCGCCTTAGCCGGTTAGGCCACGAACGCATTGCTAGTTCAGTATATTTGAGTTGGGTATATAAGTATAACAGATTGTCCTACGTCATAGTCTTAACCTGTTAACGTTAACACAATGTATAGTTTAATTGGTAATACCTCTGAAATGGACATTGTGCTTCCTCATTTCGTATGTTGAGTTAAAAATGGACGTTATGCTTCCTCATTTCGTAAGTTGTGTTAAAAAGTTTACACTTCTCCCGTGTGGTCTTAAGAACACAATTTACATTTTCCTCTTTTTCTAACTCTTGTTATTATAATTGTATAAGGATTTTTATTTTTACGTAAGATTTTTATTATTTTTAAATAGATACAGCATGTGTTTGCTATATTTTTGTTTAACTGTGTAAATGAAATATAGCTTATGTTCCGAAATTATTTAAAATAAAATATATGTACAAAAATTATAAATACTATTGACTGCAATTTTCAGTTCCATAACATGCTCACTCTCATATTAGGGATTTCAAAAACGGTTTCTTGAAATTTGTAAAAGAGAAAGAAACTGCCGTGTAGTAGGCTACATGGCCGTGGAATATTGTAGTGTTAAAGTCACTAAATGATTGACCATCACCCACCTGTGTTTACTTCAATTTTACTAAATCGGAACCAACAACGAAATATTACTGACCCCCTGACTTTTTTCTCAACGTTGCGCCCGCCTCCGGGTACACTTGATCGAACGTAGGGAACGCCAGGCGACGGTCCGAAACGGGCGCCATGGAAGCAAAAGAAACAGTCGGTTTCGCGATCTTACGGAAATACCGCCTAAGGGGCGTAATCGAAGGGAGCGCTCCAGGGAGGTGAAAAACGGACGTAATTTTTCGTTAAGCTTTTGCTGATGTGAGGAAACTATTAACGATAGAAGGAGAGAAGAGGGCCGCGGGAGGCGGGAGTCGAGGGTGATAAAGACAAAGTCAATACGTCGCGGTGAAGAGGGCGGCAACCACTTTATCTAAAGGGGAAGAATAGACTTGTCCAGTCCGTTACGTTCGCCAACTTTATCTTACTGGTTTTTAATAAAGTAGGAGAGAAGACGAAATGTGTAAATCTCGAAAGAAAAATGCTAAATTTAAGTACAAGTGGTGAGAATACACGTATTTGAACTTCTACTCGCCTACTTCAAAATAATCAAATATTATACTATATAGGCAATTATATAAAGGCTATTTGGTCCTTCACTCGCCTACTTAAAACCATATTATAATATCTAATCAATTCTGTTTACTGTACTATTTGGTCTTCCACTCGCCTACTTAAAACCTTATTATAGTATCTAATCAATTCTGTATACTGTACTATTTGGTCTTCCAATCGCCTACTTAAAACCATATTGTAATATCTAGTCAATTCTATTATGCAAGGATATTTCGTCCTTTACTCGCCTACTTTAAACCATATTATAATATCTACTAGTCAATTCTGTATACTGTACTATTTGGTCTTCCACTCGCCTACTTAAAACCATATTGTAATATCTAGTAAATTCTATATACTATGCAAGGCTATTTGGTCCTTCACTCGCCTACTTAAAACCATATTATAATATCTAGTCAATTCTGTATACTGTTCTATTTGGTCTTCCACTCGCCTACTTAAAACCATTAATATCGAATCAATTCTGTATACTGTTCTATTTGGTCTTCCACTCGCCTACTGAAAATCATATTGTAATATTTAGTAAATTCTATATACTATACAAGGTTTTTTGGTCCTTCACTCGCCTACTTTAAACCATATAATATCTAGTAAATTCTGTGCAGTACTTTTTTGGTCTTCCACTCACCTACTTAAACCGTATTATATTATCTAGTCAATTATATAATAATATACTGTACTGTAGTCTGTTACTTGGTCTTCCACTCGCCTACTTTAAACCGTATTATATTATCTAG
>JAGFPH010003103.1:12908-24492 GCA_018207615.1 Philaenus spumarius | reverse complement strand
AGAGTAAACAAATTTAACATTAAAGTAGGGGAGTTGACAAGTAAAAAGAAGAGCCTGAAATAATATAAGATTATTAAAGTAGGAGAGTTGGCAAGTAAAAAAGAACAACCTGAAATAATATAAGATTATTAAAGTAAGAGAGTGGAAAAATAAATCTTAATTTATGAGTGTTGCCTAGAAAATGAAGAAAGTGAAAAAATATGAAAATATGAAGTAGGAGACTTGGCCTGCAAAATATGACAGAGCAAAATTTAATTAAAACGTGAGGGTAAAAATAATAAAACATCAAAGTAGGAGAGTAAACAATGTATTTAATATTTTAATGCTTTTGCACGAAAGTTTACGCGTAATTAAGATACGAGAGTCTAACATAATATAATATTAAAGTAGAAGAATGACATAATATTAAAATAGGAGAGTAAAAAATGTAACATAAAAGAGGGGAAGTTTGCCTTTCAGATAGGACAGTACTTTAATAAAATATTTACGTAGCAGAATGAAAAAAAAATATTAAAGCAGTGAAGTTTATAGTACGACAGGAGAGTCCAAAATATTAAAGTATGAGAGTTATCCAGTGAAATAGGAAATTTATAATACTAAAGTAAAAGAGTAGTTCAATTAAATTAGGTACTGGGGCAGTATTGTAGGAGAATAAAGCGTAATATAAAATAGGAGATTGAAAAGTAACATTATATTAATGTAGAAGAGTGAAATAACATATTATAATAAGAGGAGTAGGCCAAGATTGCAGAACAGTGAATCTATTATTATGCAGTGCTAAATTATTATGAAAGTGAAAGTTAATATAACAATACATTATATAGGGTTCTAATCTATCTATTGACGTTGAATTTTTAACCCCCGACGCAAACAGATTGGTGTTGTAAGTTTACCTTGTGTATCTGTCTGTGGCTTCGTATCTCCCAAAAATATGAACCGATTTTGATTGATTTTTTTTTAATGTGACTTGATGGAGAATGTTCTTAGCTGTGATTCAAGAAAATCTGTTGAGCCGTTTGAAGATCATCAGCTCTTATCTAGTTTACTTTTCAAGTTAATTTTTATCAAGAAAAAATTGCAATAAAAGAATGCTCTTACTGAGCTCGCGTTAGTGCCGACAACTATATAAATCGACCCGACCGACGCTTTCGCAACCAGGGCGAGCAAAATATTATTGTCGCGATAGTAATTTGACGCCATACTGCGCAGTGTTATTGCATCTGATAAAATCGGCGCTGTATCTGATCGGAATGGCGTAACGACCCTGGGAACACCCAGCGCGGGTGTCGGGTCCATCAGAAGGGATGCTGTCAACGCGGGCCGACAACACAGCTGCTGTTTTGAGGTCGGATGAATTAAACATATTCTAATCAGAGCGCATCTCACGTGTCATCGGTACTGGGGAATACGCGTCCGTATAGCACCGACGTAAAGGCCTGTCGGTTGTTCACATCTGGTGCCGCTGCGAAAACAGCTAAACCGAGCGTTCAAGTCTCTGCTAAACTGTTCAAATAGAAGTGTTAATTTAACTTCAACGCCCGAAAAACAGTAGTTTTAAAATGACTGGAAAAGTAACTTCAATGCTTAGCAGAACGAGTAGTTTATTCTCTGCGTTCATTCGAATTCAACTTCTTTTAAAAGTGTCGATTCACGTTGGCAATACATAAGTTATAAATAACTCATCAACACGATACCTTTATCCAGATATACAAGCGACTCTGTAATGACCGTCTGACTGACATAGAAACAACGTAGAGTAAAAACTACTTCATATACAGATACGACAATTTAAATGTATATTTATAGGGTCATAGACTCACACTAAAAAAGGGATTTGCAAAGTATTATTTTAAAGCGTAAAAATAGCGAGAATTGTGATAAAACAGCTGTTTGGATCAAAAGCTTAGCAACACATGTTTGTTTACATTCGTTGCCATAGAAACCAACCAAATTTTTAATCAGTTTATTATTCGTCACAAACAACAGCTTTTTTAGGTTAAATTACCAAAACAAAAGCAAACACAAAAATTAAAAGAAATTGCTTTCTGTATGTAATTAAATTCAAAAATCTAGTGTTACATATTATAAATAAATCAGTTGAATTTGTCCAAAAAAATTTGGTTTAAGCCTACAATGAACCAAAACACGTTTATTTGCAATCAATTTGGCAATAGTTTACTTGGTAATACCTATAAAACGGACATTGTGCTTCCTCATTTAGTAAGTTGTGTTAAAATAGTTTACTTGGTAATACCCAGGGCTATAGGATACAAGGGCTAGTCCACTCCTTTGATGTTGACTGTCCCATCCTTCCTCTCGAACCCCCTTCCTATGTGACGTCACTCTGGTACCATGACACGCCGCGTAAGCACGGTTCGCCTTAGCTCTCGCGTGTTATTTGATATAACGTTGCAGACGATAATTCTTTAAAAAATTATGCAATACACGCAATCACCTAAATTATATGTTTACCAAGTTTGGTGAATATTAAGTAATTATTTTGTTCAGTACAAGTGTTTAAAGAAGGTATGTAATTCCGCGACATTTTCGCCTTTTGTCGCATATTTAAAGCTAATTTTCTCGAAGAGGCATTTCATGAATTTCTTTAAAAAGTTATACAATACACACAATCACCTAAGTTATATGTTTAGTGAGTTTGGTTAATATTGAGCAATTATTTTTTTTCATTACAAGTGATTAAAGGAAGTATTTAATTCCGCGAGATTTTCGCCTTTTGACGCATATTCAAGGCTAATTTTCTCGAAGAGGCATTCCATGAATTTCTTTAATAAGTTATACAATACACACAATCACCCAAATTATATGTTTAGCAAGGTATTTATTTAATGTTACGTTGTAGACGAGATTACTTTATGAATTTTTACCAAGATTATCAAGTAATATTGTCTGCAGCGTTACTTTAATATTCCAAGAAACACCTTTACTAACAAAATACAATAAAACAAACATTTTCAGGACTATGAGATATAAATAAATAAATACATAATATATAAATAATAATAAGATTTAAACTTATCCCGGTAATTACCTAAAACAAAAAAACAAAAAAATTTAAGTAATCAGCTTCAAATTAAAATAAACATTAAAAAATATTATTTATTTAATGTAAGAGTTGCAAGCGAGATTACTTTATGTTAAAAAGTTACCAAGGTCCTCAAGTAATTTCTTCTACAGCTTTAAGTTAAAATGTTTAAAAACATCTTTACTAGCAAAATGCACTTAAAATTGTCAGAATAATTAGATATGCATAAAAATATAATATACAAATAATTATAATGAAATTTAAACGTAGAGTAATAAAATTATTGATGACAAAAATAAAAAATAAAACATAATTTTAAGTTAAACTTCTAGACTAAATTAAATTGTACAGTGTCAATTTAAATAGTTCAATTGTTTAAATTCAACTATTAAATTAACTATTCCTTTAGGCCTAGGGAATGAAAATTTCTATAAAGCAGTTTTTTTTTCTTTTTTTTACATTTTATGTCAGCAGTAGGCTAAATTTTCATGTGCATATCTGCATATAAGCTACTCATTATGTGTAAGTATTTGTAAAAACTTGTATGTGTTTTATTTTATAAGTATTACACATGTTTTATTAAACTGCAGTATGACTTTCAAGTTTTGGTGGTTTATTGTAATAAATACAATTATTTTCAATAATGTGGCACATTTTGTTCAATTTCGTATTTAGTTTTCAGAAATGTTTCAGAGAATCAAATTAAAAGTATGCTAACATCAGTACACTACATCGGTTTATTAATCTTCTTCTTACATAAAATTTAAACTTGAACTGGACTTGAGAAACACTATATAAATAGATTCTTCTTACATCTTTAGACTAATTGTTTACAGTCTACTTATTGCTTTGTGTAGTGTCAATACTAAAACTAAAGAAGAGCGCATCTTAAAAATGTTACAGCTCTGCTAAGAAATTGAAATTATTGTAGCAGAGAATAATAATTATGAGAAGCGGTGGGAATGGAGCAGGCGTTACCACCGTGACGTCATCACAGTGGCAGTGACGGGAACGCTTAATTTGGCGGACTGATTCTTGTATTCCCTTGTATTCTATAGCCCTGGTAATACCTGTGAAATGGACATTGTGCTTCCTCATTTCGTAAGTTGTGTTAAAATAATTTACTTGGTAGTGTTAAAATAATCAAATTACAGACTAAACCGATGTGACCAACTATTTGTATTCATTACAGTTTTTACTTATGTCGGCAATTTCGCGACTGCTTTCTCTTTTCCTCTCCCTAAGCTGACCTAACCCAATCTAAGATAAGCCGACGATATCCTATTCTAACCTACCAAATCCTCTAACCAAAAGACCGGACAGACAGAATATACATTAACTAACATATTGCTGGACTTAATCACAGCCCCCATATATTCACATTAGCCGCCACACGGCCCACTTAATAAACATTGCACTAAATCCGACAAAACAAATGCCTACTTGATAAAACGACAAACTATATATCGTAATAAAACAGAGCCTTCTTAATCCTGCGTCGACACTCTATCTTTGTACGGAAGAACATATGTCAAGTTATCATAATCCGCGACAATCTTCTCCCACCCCCCGCCACCCGCACTTGACTGTAGCGCTAATCCTGGAGGGTTGAAGGGTTTCTATAGTAACAGGGGTGGTTAATTCTACCCCCTAAATAGTCTCTTTGCTGGTTCTGCGGTCGGTATTCCGGATGTAATTGAATGGATTCCGGAAACTGATTAACCGCCGTCCATTTTACCGATCTACTCTGTTGCTCCATCATACTTATACCACCGTTGTAATCACCTGAAATACAAAATTTACAGCAAATATTGAAAGGAGAACTAAATCCTGCTTTATAGTAAATATTATCCGTCTTTCAACATGGCGCTCAATTTGATAAAAATGAAATGGAAGATACATTTTATGGTGTATTAGAATTGTACATATTGTTTTAATTCTTTTTTCTTGACAAATTCTTCGCAAAAAATTTTGAAAACTGGAGCACTTAAAAGTCTAAAAATAAATGTTTCGTAAAACACGAGAAACGATTCGAAATGGCAAACAATTTCTATCCTGTACTTTGTTGACAAATATAATGTTTACTTTATTTTTGCGAACAATAAAACAAATAGAATAGGACATAAAAGTAAATGTGTGCGGTCGTGGGACCCCCGTCAGGAACGAAGTTCATCACGCCTTTTCTTCAATTTTTTTACCAGCCTTAATGGCAACATACACACATAATTTTAATCTTTCAATTGCCGTTTATTATTAGTTTGTTTTTATACAAATATTTACTGTTTCCAACGTTTAATGTTATTCCAATAAACGTGTAGAATTAAATATAACATCAAAGCTAAGATGGTAAACACAGTTAAATGTCCATTCATTGTAAATACATTAAATAAACATAAAATGTTGGTTTATCAGTCTAGGCTTAATCTAAAATTATTGTATGTACGTTTAATTTATTTTACCTGTCTTAACTCCAACATACATACAATAATTTTAAGTTAGGCCTAGACTTAAAATTACTTTCTAGGCCTGACCTAAAATTATTAAACGTATGTTGCCGTTAAGGCAGGTGAAATAAATTAAATACACACACAACAATTTAAGGTTAGGCCTAGACTGATGAACCAACATTTTATGTTTATTGTATGTATTTCAGCGCTTGACGATAATATCTGAACTTCGCCGGACGGAACCGATCGTCTCCTAATTTAAATTGATGAACCAAAACACAATGTATTTACATTCATTGCCATAGAAACCAATTTGGTAACGCTTTTTCGTTATTCGTATTTTATATTTGTCATTGCCATATAGCAACCAATTAATAACATTTTTTTTCGTGACGCATTACATTTTCTATTTGTCTACAGCAACCCGCGTTACGGAACTTCCTTCCAAAAAATCGTTTGTAAAATTTTACTAATTATAGTGTGTCTGGTTTTTTTTTCTTAAAATGGAGTTGTCTGAATACTTCTAAAGTTAAAATTTAAAACAAATTGTAATTTACACATTTTATTAACCTTCTGTCTTATAAAAATATGTTTTAAACTATGTTAACATCACACAAAAACCTTAGTGGAACACAAGAGCTAAAGTGAAGGTGTGTACGGCAGCCAGACAACACTGTAAGGTGGCAACGTGTGTAAGGCTGCCAGACAACACTGTAAGGTGGCAACGTGTGTACGGCTGCCAGACAACACTGTAAGGTGGCAATGTGTGTAAGGCTGCCATACAACGTCGTAAGGTGGCAATGTGTGTAAGGCTGCCAGAGAACACCGTAAGGTGGCAATGTGTGTAAGGCTGCCAGACAACGTCGTAAGGTGGCAATTTGTGTAAGGCTGCCAGACAACACCGTAAAATGGCAATGTGTTTAAGGCTGCCAGATAACGTCATAAGGTGCAATGTGTGTAAGGCTGCCAGACAACATTGGAAGGTGGCAAATTGTGTACGGCTCCCAGACAACGTCGTAAAGTGGCAATGTGTGTAAGGCTGCCAGACAACACCGTAAAATGGCAGTGTGTGTAAGGCTGCCAGACAACGTCGTAAGGTGGCAATATGTGTAAGGCTGCCAGACCTCATTGGAAGGTGGCAACTTGTGTACGGCTCCCTGAGAACACCGTAAGGTGGCAATGTGTGTAAGGCTGCCAGACAACACCGTAAGGTGGCAATGTATGTAAGGCTGCCAGACAACACTGTAAGGTGGCAACGTGTGTAAGGCTGCCAGACAATACTGTAAGGTGGCAACTTGTGTACGGCTGCCAGACAATACTGTAAGGTGGCAACTTGTGTACGGCTGCCAGACAACATTGGAAGGTGGCAACTTGTGTACGGCTCCCAGACAACACCGTAAGGTGGCAATGTGTGTAAGGCTGCCAGACAACTCGTAAGGTGGCAACTTGTGTACGGCTGTCAGACAACGTCGTTTGAAGAATGTTCTATATGTACATATGTCTAGATATTAATTCAAAAATATTGTGACCTCTTCGTGTGACACTCAGTAAAGTACTCAATAGCAATCGATTCAATAAGATTAAAAATAATTTGCAACAATTCTGCTAAAGTAAATACAATTCATTTTTGAACGCCAATTAAATAAAATCATTTCAAATATATTTCTTATTCGAATAGGAAATACACATCAAATTTTACAAAGCCCTGAAAATTTCGTTAAAACAATCTAAATATGAATAAAATAAGCAGGGTCCTTTTGTTCGTTGTTGTAAAAGTCAGCAGATATCGAAAGCAGACCGGTTACATCCGCCACTAGTAAATGGAAAAGTTAGTAGGAATAAGTTTGTTAACAAATTTTACTGTAGATTTCCCATTAAGTTGCCCACAATATCTCTTCAATAGAATACATTCATTTTACTATCGCCTACACAGACTTATCAGTTGCAGGGGTTAGCTAGGAATAACATTGTTATTAAACAGTTTGATCCAGTCAAGACGACGCGTGCGCAGTAGATGTTAATGGATGTCATGACAGATGTAATCATCCCCCCCATCCCCCGTCCTCCAAGCAGAGCCATCTAAATGGTAATTACTTTTTGGTGGTTGTCGTTACAGAGGGTGTCTTACTTCTGTTTAACATACACAATTCCGTAGGTCTTACATACGTTTGTACATCTGGCAAAATGTGTGTAACTGGCTGCAATGAGTCTCGTGGGGGTTACGCGACACAGAAAAAATCATAAAAACATTAAATACAGCAAATAATAATGTAAATATATATCAAGCGGGAGAAAAACAATAAATGCCTAATCTAGAAAAGTAGGCGATAGTATTAATTAGGAGAAGGTATTAAGTAGATGAAAAACAATATATACGCCTAATGCTTAGAAGCTAGCATTAAATAGGTGAAGGAATTAAGCAGATGAAAACAATAAACGCTTAATCTAGAAAAGTAGGCGATAGTATTAAGTAGGAGAAGGTATTAAGTAGATTAAGTAGATGAAAAACAATATATACGCCTAATGCTTAGAAGCTAGCATTAAATAGGTGAAGGAATCAAGCAGATGAAAACAATAAACGCCTAATCTAGAAAAGTAGGCGATAGTATGAAGTAGGTGAAGGTATTAAGTAGATAAAAAACAAGATATATGCCTAATGCTTAGAAGCTAGCATTAAATATTTGAAGGAATTAAGCAGATGAAAACAATAAATGCCTAATCTAGAAAAGTAGGCGATAGTATTAAGTAGTAGCAGGTATTAAGTAGATAAAAAACCATATATATGCCTAATGCTTAGAAGCTAACATTAAGTAGGTGAAGGAATTAAGCAGATGAAAACAATAAATGCCTAATCTAGAAAAGTAGGCGATAGTATGAAGTAGAAGAAGGTATTAAGTAGATGAAAAACAATATATATATTAATTAAATTACAAGTGAAAAAACATAGACCAAGACCGGGAGTTGAACCCGGGACCTTTAGGTTTCCGTCCTGACGCTCTAACCATCTGAGCTACCCTGATATCTACCGATATTGGTCGATGTTATCTCACTTGTACGGTTTTTACTGCAATTATTGAACCAACAGACTGACTACCTCGTGTATACGACATTGAAGACAATCTTAATTCTTATTTTGCAGCCTACAGTGGTGTTATTATTATTTTTTTTAATTTTTTTTCCGCTTACACACTTCCTCAGCAAGGGATATTTAATTAATTTACAAGTGAAAAAACATAGACCAAGACCGGGAGTTGAACCCGGGACCTTCAGGTTTCCGTCCTGACGCTCTAACTATCTGAGCTACCCTGATATCTACCGATATTGGTCGATGTTATCTCACTTGTACGGTTTTTACTGCAATTATTGAACCAACAGACTGACTACCTCGTGTATACGACATTGAAGACAATCTTAATTCTTATTTTGCAGCCTACAGTGGTGTTATTATTATTTTATTTTTATTTTTTTTTCCGCTTACACACTTCCTCAGCAAGGGATATTTAATTAAATATCGGTAGATATCAGGGTAGCTCAGATGGTTAGAGCGTCAGGACGGAAACCTGAAGGTCCCGGGTTCAACTCCCGGTCTTGGTCTATGTTTTTTCACTTGTAATTTAATTAAATTTCCCTTGCTGAGGATGTGTAAGCGGAAAAAAAATAAAATATATATATGGCTAATGCTTAGAAGCTAGCATTAAGTAGGTAAAGGAATTAAGCAGATGAAAACAATAAATGCCTAATCTAGAAAAGTAGGCGATAGTATTAAGTAGGAGAAGGTATTAAGTAGATGTAAAACAATATATATGCCTAATTCTTAGATTAAATAGGGGAAGGAATTAAGCAGATGAAAACAATAAATGCATAATCTAGAAAAGTAGGCGATAGTATTAAGTAGGAGAAGGTATTAAGTAGATGAAAAACCATATATATGCCTAATGCTTAGAAGCTAGCATTAAGTAGGTGAAGGAATTAAACAGATGAAAACAATAAATGCCTAAATTAGGCGATAGTATTAAGTAGGAGAAGGTAGATGGAAAACAATATATATGCCTAATCTAGCAAAGGATCTATAGCATTAAGTAGTTGACGGTTTTAAGAAGATGAAAAACAATGTATGCCTAATCTAGTAAAGTAGGTGATAGTATTAAGTAGGAGAAGGTATTAAGTAGATGAAAAACAATATATATATGTCTAATCTAGCAAAGGAGCTATAGCATTAAGTAGTTGAAGGTATTAAGAAGATGAAAAACAATGTATGCCTAATCTAGTAAATTAGGCGATAGTATTAAGTAGGAGCAGGTATTAGGTAGATGAAAAACAATATATATGCCTAATCTAGCAAAGGAGCTATAGCATTATGTAGGTAAAGGTATTAAGAAGATGAAAAACAATGAATTGCTAATCTAGAAAATTAGGCGATAGTATTAAGGCGGTGAAGGTATTAGGTAGGTGGAAAACAATATATGCCTAATCAAGTAAAGAAACTATAGTATTAAGTAGGGGAGAGTATTAAGTGGATGGAAAACAATGTATGCCTAATCTAATAAAGTAGGCGATAGTATTAAGTAGGTGAAGGTTTAAATTAAGTACATGACAAATAATATAGGCCTATTTTAGTAAAGTAGGCGATAGTTGTGTAGCAGTGTAGATGTTTTGTTTGGAAGTTGTACGTGTAAGGTGCTGTTTGACTCGGGTACCGCGAGGGACGCCAAACCCCTCTTATTAGGTGCAGCTAGTCTACGCCCCCCGTGCGGTGTCTTGTTAAGATATTGTAACATCTAGTATGAGTTTCGTGCCTCCGGAACGGCAGCTGTGAGCACGTTATACAGTATATGTAATCATATTTGTAGCAGAGAATATTTTGAACCCTCCATGCCTTCATGCCAAACTTTACCAAACCCTGCAATGGCATCCAAGGACACCAGTAGCATGCCTTATTTCTAATCCCGTTATTCAGCAGGTCAAAACTAGCAAATAATACAGTACAACATGTGTCCTATCTTGCTTGGTTTACAAGTTGTCTGTCTGTATGTATATGTTTTTGAAAAAAAAATTATCTCTTGAACGGTTTAAGATAAATTAACGAAACTCATCACGAATGTTTATCACATTGGTTTACTTAAGGGTCGGCTCTAGCTGTCGGCCATGTTGGCTGACACTCCATAAGACCAATGTTAAATTAAAATCCAAATTTTTCCTTTATTTTTGATCGGAAAATTATAAACGATATGTCATTTTAAAGCTATGGTCAATATGCATGCAAATGGCTTTTTAAAAATTAAGAAAAATATTTTGTTTAATATTTATTAACAATTTAAAACATTGATTTTTAATATTTTTTATGTTGTCACTACTAATTATAGCGAAAAACTACCAAGCCATTCGAATGAAGAATTTCGTCCCCAAGATTTTTTTTTTTAAACGCTATTTGAACAATTGTGGGTTTTAAATGGATTTATGCTGAGCAATGTCCGTGTAACCTACCGCCGCTATAGGGTGAATTTAAATATTTTTTACGTTGTAACTATTAATTATAGCGAAAAATGACCAAGCCATTCGGATAAAGAATTTTGTCCCCAAGAGTTTGGTATTTTTAAAAAAACGCTATTTGAATAATTGAGGTTTTAAATGGATTTATGCTGAGCAATGTCCGTGTAACCTACCGCCGCTATAGGGTGAGTTTAAATATTTTTTACGTTGTAACTATTAATTATAGCGAAAAATGACCAAGCCATTCGAATAAAGAATTTTCTCCCCAAGAGTTTGGTATTTTTTAAAAAACGCTATTTGAATAATTGCGGGTTTTAAATGGATTTATGCTGAGCAATGTCCGTGTAACCTACCGCCGCTATAAGGTGATTTTAAATTTTGTTTACGTTGTAACTATTAATTATAGCGAAAAATTACCAAGCCATTCGGATGAAGAATTTTGTCCCCAAGAGTTTGGTATTTTTTAAAAACGCTATTTGAATAATTGAGTGTTTTAAATGGATTTATGCTGAGCAATGTCCGTGTAACCTACCGCCGCTATAAGGTGATTTTAAATATTTTTTACGTTGTAACTATTAATTATAGCGAAAAATGACCAAGCCAT
>JAGFPH010003102.1:138233-152542 GCA_018207615.1 Philaenus spumarius | reverse complement strand
GAAGCCCTTCAAGGGGAAACCTAAGTTCATTCCTGAGGTACTCGTTGTTGGCAAGGTTACCCGAGCCCCGGCGAACGAATGACCGGCAGGCAGCACTTTCGCACATGCCTTATCCCACATCAGTACCGTGGGGAACCGCCAGTTACCCATGAGACATGGGATTTTATAGGCTCCCAAAGGTTTTAAAAATTAGTGCCGTGGGGTGTAACACCAACCCTCCTCATTGCCCGCGTCTGCTTATTCGTCAGGTTACTTTATTCACCCGCTTATTTCGCAGCTGACCATTGCTGGTCATGCCACTATCCGCAAACTGTGGACGCGCCTGGTAGTACGAGGAGTGCATCTGGGAAGAGAATCCAAGGCCAGGGCGCAAAGTAAACAGCTGGAGTACGAAAAGTATTACTTTACCGCACGCCAGCTGTTTGACCGTGCGGTAAAGTAAAACAAAGAGGTATAATTACTTGACGCTTAACACATGTAGTTTAGTTTGTGCACTGGTGTGAGTGTTGCAAAATCGAACTTTATTAAACAGCTGTAGGAAAACTATTTGCAATTTAACTACTTAAGTCAAAGGGAATAACTATCCTTAAAATTAGATAGTAATCTATATCTATCTATATAAAAGCGAAATGGCACTGATTCATTCATCTGCAGAACTAAAAATCTACTGAACCAAATGAGTTCAAATTTGGCATGCATGTTCAGTTGGACCTTTAGACGCGCACTAAGAACGGATTTTGAAAACATCCCAAAGATACGCCCAATATTCGCGTTTTTCTAGTGATTTTTTGCGTTTTCTCAGCTTTTTCGAGAACTAATTGGCAGAAAATGTTGAAATTTGGTACTTAGGTTCGTTTAAGGCCTAAAAGTAGTCTGTTAAAAAATGTTTGAGATTCTCCCAAAATTACGCCAGAAATAAGCGTTTTTGCATTTTTCCTTGCGTTTTCAATGCGTTTTTAATCATCCTCAAATTACGCCCGAACGGATTGGAATGAAATTTGGTATGTAGCTTCCTCTAGAGCCTTAGGCGCTCTCTAAGAAATGGTATGAAAAATTTCGAAATTTTAGGAGGTGTTTGGGGGGATCAAAGTTACTAAAATCATAATTTCAGATCTTTTATTATTATGACAATAGTGCTTTTATTATATAAAAGCCAATAATAAGTGATCTATATAAATATAAAAGCCAAATACCACTCACTAACTGAAAATTCAAAAGATTACAATTACGTTAAAAAGACTGAAAATACTACGTACGTGTCAGCTAGTATTATATAAAACGAAATACCACTCACTTATTCATCACGATTTCTCAAAAACTACCGAACGGATTGAAATGAAATTTGGTATGTAGCTTCCTCTAGGGCCGTAGGTGCTCACTAAGAAAGGGTTTGGAAAAATTCGAAATTTTAGGGGGAGTTTGGGGGGATCAAAGTTATTAAATAACGATTTCTTCAAAACTACCGAACGGATTGGAATGAAATTGGGTATCTAGCTTCCTCTAGGGCCGTAAGTGTTCACTAAAAAAGGGTTTTAAAAAATTGGAAATTTTAGGGGGGTTTGGGGGGATCAAAGTTATTAAATCACGATTTCTCCAAAATTACCGAACGGATTGGAATGAAATTTGGTATGTAGCTTCCTCTAGGACCATAGGTGCTCGCTAAGAAAGGGTATGAAAAATTTCGAAATTTTAGGAGGGGTTTGGGGGACCAATGTTACTAAAGTCATAATTTCAGATCTTTTATTATTATGACTGTAGCGCTTTTATTATTTAAGATCTATATACATAAAAGCCAAATACCACTCACTGACTGAACACTTAAAAAGAATACAATTACGTTAAAAAGACTGAAAATACCAACCACCACGGGCAACGCCGTACGGGACAGCTAGTCCATTACATAAAAGTATGAACTATCTTTTTAAATATAAATGGCATTTAGTTTTATCATCCGAAAACCTAATTATGTATTGCTGGATAAAGTTTGTAATTACTGTATATAGATTGCATGCGAGTTTTCTCCGACATAATTTATTATAATTATTATTGTTGATTAAACAAACTGCACGCGATGATAATTGCGCTAATCATAGTATTTAAACTCACTTAAAGATTCTTAGTGTGATATTTGCCAGTCATATTTGCTTATTTTGTCCTTATTGTTTGTCTATTTATTGTAATAACTACATGAAGGAATACACTTTGTACGTAAATTAGCTAATTTCCATAGGAAAAATGAGCTATTGCAGTGGCCCTTATGGTAAGACCCAAGGTCGGGAGTAGCAAATGAGCACCGATCATGGTCCCCAGAACACGTTTTGTGGGTGCCATTAAAAATCATATGTGTATGTATATATATGTTCGCAATCTAGCGGCTGCATTTTAAGTCTGATTTGGTTCAAATTTGGTACGTATGTTGGTTGTCTTCTTCGGTCGGACGAGTTCGTTAGCCAAAAAAATCTAACAACCGGAAGCACGTTTATTGACTGGAATTAATTATTTTTTGAGATTTTTCCTACGAGAATTAATTTTTTTTTAGAGTTTTTTCTACATACATAATGTAGGATGTTATTCTGCACATTTTGTTTTTTTACGCGACCTTATAGCTCGCTTGGTTCCCCCAAAATCGATCAAAACGTAAAATACCATAGCAGTACCCGGTTCAAAGCCATGTCGTGGATCCTACCGAAGCACGCAATCCTCTGTGTATAGAAGATACTCCCAATACGGGGGTTGGCGTGCGAAGCACGCATTGTATTGTGTATTGAAAAGCCCCTCAATATTCGGAATGGCGTGCGAGGCACGCCATGCATTGTGTATTGAAGATACTTCCAATCCGGGGGTTGGCGTGCGAAGCACGCAATGCTTTGTGTATTGAAGATAATCCCAATATGTGGAAGGGCGTGCGAAGCACGAAATGATTTGTATATTGAAGATACTCCCGATATGCGGAATGTCGTGCGAAACATTTTGCAGCTATTCCCATTTCCCAAATTCTTGGTTAAAACATAGGCCTCTAAACTTAATTTTGGAAATTTGCCCAACTCACGTCAGCTGTTCAGTTGCGTGGTTGAATTATTCTTTATTTTTAAAAGTGAACCGTTTTGTTGTAATGTAAAATACCAAAGCAACGTTGAATTTTGAAATATCAAAAGCCATAAATGTTTTGTTTGACATTGTTATCATTTATTTTTACATGAAATCCGTTGACTTTACGAAGCGTATCCATTTTATGGCTCTCCGTGTTTATCGCTGAAAATACGTAGAATTTAATATGATTTACGTACAGTAGGTTCTGTTTTTAAATGTTTAATATTCATGGAGGGAATGAAATGTGAAATATTTCGAACGGAGTTAACCTACACTACCGCCAACAAGCCCAAACTTAAAAACCATGCAATGACAACCTATAATGGTTTCTTTAGTGAAGGTTTCTTCTTTTGGTAACCTGAATTTTTTTAATACGTTTGCTCACTACAATGAGCTATTTTTATCCTCCTCACCACATGCGCAGTACAAAAATACTGCCTTCCACCATCACGCCGGTCGGGACTGCGGGAGCGACAGTGCTCCCTCTCCCTCTCAGCTTCGCGTGCAACTACCTATATGCGCATGCGCACGACCGCCAAACACCATGCCGCTGGAACTGTGAAAAGCTTAGTTCCCATACAAATATTGTATCTATTTCATAAACTGGGGGATGGCTACTGACTTGAATCTTTGGGGTTATTATATTGAACGAGTATAAGGAAATAATTAAAGAAAAAACGACTCATTGTATTAAATAGTATCGTAAATATCAAGTGAACATAGAGGTTGCTGCAGTTCTGCTGTGCCTTTACGCGATCCGCCACTGGTTGAGGTGTGTTGTGTTGACGATACTTCATATCACAGTATCTGATTTTGTGCTATCCAGAACACGTGAAATATTTCTTCCTGATGTTTGTGGTTAACAAATATTCTGGTCGGTCTTCGCAAGCCAATCCATTCAAGAGAAAAGTACTTGTTCTCAGAGAAATTCTCCATGGTATTGTTTCCGATTAAGACTTTTTTTATCGAAAATTACTTTTAATGCGTAATGAATAAAAAATGATTTTTTAACACACTTCCCCTTGGTTAAAATAAACTAAGTAGGTTCGTTGGCTAAATTATTTTATATATATATTTTTTAGGACAGTGGTTGAGTTTCTTACTTATTAGCGAATTTCCATAGGAAATATGAGCTAATGCAGTGACCCATGGTGAGACCTAAGTAATCAATGAGCACTGATAGTGGTCCTCAAAACACGTTTTTTAGTGTCATTAAAATTTATATATAGGGTGTTCAGAAAAAGGGTTCCCAGAATTCATGGCTTGATTCCTCACATCGAAATGAGATGAAATGTTTCAATAAACAAAAATGCTCCGTTTTCTGTCTAGCCGCCATTTTGTTTTTTTACATAATAATTCATATCTAGAAATTTTTGTCTGACAACGTCCAAACTTGGTACGAAGTTTAACCTTACAATGATCTATCTCAAGAAAAATAATTCGACCACGCAGCTGAACCGCTGACGTGAGTTGAGCGAATTTCCAAAATTAAGTTTATAGGGTTTCAAACAACAATTTGGGAAATGGGTCTATTCACGACGGTGCTTAATAGCTGCAAAATGGTTCGCAAGCCATTTGGCATATTGGGCTTATCTTCAATACACAATGCATTGCGTGTTTCGCACGCCATTCCGAATATTGGGAGTATCTTCAACACACAAAACATTGCGTGCTTCACACGCCAATTCCCGTATTGGGAGTATCTTCAATACACAATGCATTGCGTGCTTCGCACGCCAACCCCACGGTACAATGCACCACATGGCTTTGAACCGGGTACTTCTATGGTATTTTACGTTTTGATCGATTTTGGGGGAACCAAGCGAGCTATAAGGTCGCGTAAAAAAAAAATGTGCAGAATAACATCCTACATTTATATTTGAAGAACAAATTCTAAAAAAAAAATCATTATCGTAGGAAAAATCTAAAAAAATAGTTACTTCCGGTCAAAAAACGTATACTTCTGGTTCTTGGATTTTTTTGGCTAACTAACTCGTCCGACACCCAAAAACGTGTTCTAGGGACCATGATCGGTGCTCATTTGCTACTCCCGACCTTGGATCTTACCATAAGGGCCACTGCAATAGCTCATTTTTCCTATGGAAATTCGCTAATAAGCGATTATATCCAATCATGCGTTTCAAAATGTCTTTTGTTTGAAATTTCAAACCTGAATTACTAAAAAACCGTACATTTTACCAAAAAATGTCAAGAAACCTTTTTTGCAGGCCTTTTGTTTCCCTATTTCTAGGTGGCTCGGGCGAGTTCGTTATAAAAAAAAATCCAACACCTGGAATCACGTTTTTTAACTGGAAGCAAAACTTGTTTGAGAATTTTCGTACTAGAACGAAACGTTTTTGGGGGTTTCGTCTACAAAAATAAATATAGTAGGTTATTCTGTACATTTTGTTTTTTTATTCGTCCTTATAGCTCGTCTGGCTTCCCCAAAATCTATCAAAACGTAAAATACAATAAAAGTACACGAGCGGGATTTTATCGTTTGTGCAGCGGGTTTGTACGCCGCGATCGAAGCATACAGTCCATAATCCGAAGCAGCAAGATCGAGGAGCAAGCTCTCGAAGCGAGTTTTCTTCTGCAAGCGGAACGAAGTAGCGCATGAGCCTGGGCTGGAGCACAGACTATAGAATTACTAATAAATTAATAGTAATTCTATAGTCTGTGGCTGGAGGCTGATGTGGAAACAAATTCTACTAATATATTCAGCGCCTTCGTGAGTAGACCGATTTCCCAAAGAGTTGGCACAATGAAACATATAAATTTAATTTTGGAAATTCGCTCAACTCTCGTCAGAGGTTCAGCTGCGTGATCGAATATTTTCAGTACCAAACGTTGTCCCCGTGTAAATCGACCTAAATTTGCTTAACATAAACATTTTATTTTACACGACGAAACAAAATAATAGCTATTTGTGTATTTAGGGAGCAAAGTTGAGTACGTCTCAAGAGATAAATATTTGACGCCTGAGGCGTAGCCGAGGGCGTTAAAGCTAGATACACACAACGTTTTTCCTACAGGTACATTTTAAATTAGTGATTTAGTTTTTAAAGTGATTTGTTTTAAAAGGTCACAAGTTTTCTACGGCTGTAATCTTTCTCTCTGTGTATTGTAGTATTCTTGCATGAATCAGTGAGAAGCACATGACGTGTATTATTCACAATTTGATCATGAATTAATCACGAAGCGATACGTCTCGATTAATAAACCATATCCGACAGAGTATGTCAAACAGTAGGCATACTATGTTATGACATATGCAGACGTGTTATCAATCTGATAAGGGAAGCGCGCCACACCTATCCATTGTCTGTAATGAGGCTTATATAGATTAGATTCTCTGAAATAGGTTAAAACTAATCGCAAATATTTTGTTATCGAGGCCAGTCTTACTGGCGGCGAGTTGATGCGCTCTGTTGGGTACGTGTTTTGCAAATAATTCGGTGAACTTAAACACTGATCGAAAAAAAATGAACTGGAGGAGCTAGGGAATCTTAAGTGACCCGGTTTCAATCACCGACAACCCCACAGCACCACCTATATACTTTGGGCCTAATGTTCAGAAATGTTTCAGTATGAGTACGCCAAAAGTATAGATAGTAAGAAATAGTTTATGATAAAAGTAAATACATATATAATATTGTTATAATTATAACTAAATTACAAAAAAGGGAGTAAATGAAATAGAGGTTTTTTTTGGAAATATAGACCTGTAATTTGCAATCATGCTTATGATTTATACTTGATAATATAAAAAATTATTTTACCACGCAGCTGAACCGCTGACGTGAGTTGAGCAAATTTCCAAAATTAAGTTTGTAGGCCTATGTTTTAGGGTTTCAGCCAACAATTTGGGAAATAGGTATATTCACGACGGTGCTGAATAGCTGCAAAATGCTTCGCACGCCATTCCTCATATTGGGAGAATCTTCAAACCATTGCGTGCTTCGCACGCAATTCCGAAAATTGGGCATATCTTCAACACACAAAGCATTGCGTGCTTCGCACGCCAACCCCCGTATTGGGAGTTTCTTCAATACACAATGCATTGCGTGCTTCGCACGCCGACCCACGGTAAAATACACCACATGGCTTTGAACCTGGTACTTTTATGGTATTTTACGTTTTGATCGATTTTTGGGGAACCAAGCGAGCTAAAAGGTCACGTAAAAACACAAAATGTGCAGAATAACATCCTACATTTATATTTGTAGAAAAACTCTAAAAAAAATTTATTCTCGTAGGAAAAATCTCCAAAATTTTTTTCTTTCGGTCAAAAAACGTGCTTCCGGTTGTTGGATTTTTTTGAGCTAACAAACTCGTCCGAGCGACGTAGACAACCAAAATGTGTACCAAATTTGACCAAAATATATATGATTTTTAATGACACAACAAAACGTGTTCTGGGGACCATGATCGGTGCTCCTTGTCTACTCCCGACCTTAGATCTCACCGTAAGAGTCACTGCAAAAGCTCATCTTTCCTATGGAATTTCTATGGGCACATCCAAATCGAGCCAATCCCTCAGGTCATTTTCGATGGGTCGTAAAATGTCCCCCTTCCACCCAGTCAAATCGAGCCAGCTCCATAAATAAATTGTGTAAGGGTCTGCCATAAATCGTGTAAGGGAATAAAAAAAAACCAGAGGTACTAACCTATACTGTTTAGTCACAGAATGATGCCAATAACAGTATGATTATAATATTTCGTCGTTATTATCACATTATATAATTAGAATTAAAAAAAAACCAGAGGTACTAACCTATACTGTTTAGTCACAGAATGTTGGAAACAGTAAATGTTTTCTAAATACGCCTTACTGAAAATATGGAATAGTCTACAAAACTTCTGCTTCAGTGATTTCAAGGGTTGAATAGCTGGCTCGATTTGGATGTGGTCCGAGGGTCACCCTTAAGCCTCTGGCTCCATTTGGATGTTTTTGGGTAGGCGGAGCAGGTAGACTGGCTCGATTTGCCAGAGCCCATTTCTATAACGAAAGAAGGGGTGGGAATGAAAGGGAGGGGAGGCAAATATCAACTGCAAATAATAGAGTGATTAAAATTTCTACATGTATGTCATTTAGAATCAAAAACCAACTGTGCGTCAACAGTTTAGTCGCATACTATTTTAGGCGAATGTTGAATAGGGAAATCCACTTCCTTTGATTAGTAATAAACGTCATTACAAACTTAATATTCAACAGTACAAATGCATTATCCTTCCTCGTTAGGGACAAAGGCGGAAATGTCATTTGGACTGGACGGCGAAGTTGAGCAATATAATAGAAGGACTGGGCTGTGTTGACAGAGACACTGTAAGAAAACTGGCACTACAGTGCAAATATCACCGACTTGTTTCATTGGTTGTGCTAAAGGATTGTTGAAATTACAGTAGAACTTCAGTTTTCCGAATCAATAAAAATGTGTTGCTAAGCTTTTGATCAGAACAGCTGTTTTTATCTCTTATAGGACTGGGTGTGTGCCTCCGAATATTCTCTATTTTTACGCTTTAAAATACAAATTTAGCTAAATCTTTTCTTCGTGTGCGTCTATGCCCATAAGAATATAACTTTAAATTTTCGTATTTATATCTTAAGTAGTTTTTGTTGCACGTTTATTCTATATATAGATTATAATCTATTCTACTATATTTTTATCTGTGTGCGAGTATTTGGTTGTGTAGCAAAAGGTAGAGTCAGATTACTGCTAGTGCCTGAGTCACAATAAGAGTAACTGCAATAGGTCATATTTCCTATGAATGGAAATTCGCTAGTAAATAACCGGGTTCGAACCCATGAACGCCGAACCTTAGTTCAAAATCAACGATTGAATCACTATTGTCTTACCTATTGATCTATCAAAGCTCCATCCTAGTCCTACTCTTCGATGAACGAACCGATACTAGAATCGCTCAAACCATATTCTTTTAATGTAGATTTTTTTTTAAACTGTGCTGTTGTTTTTTTTTTTAACGAAGTTCCTTAACGCGGGTTGCGGTAGGAGTTAAAAAATAGAAAATGCAAGGCGTAACGAAAAAAAGTGTTATTAATTGGTTGCTATGGTAATGTCAAGTATAAAATACGAGTAACGAAAAAAAACGTTACCAAATTGGTTGCTATGGTAATGAATGTAAATACATCCAAGAAACATGTGTTTTGGTTCATCAATTTAAATTAAGTGACGATCGGTTCCGTCCGGCGTAGTTCAGATATTATCGTCAAGCGCTGAAATTTTAGGTCAGGCCTAGAAAGTAATTTTAAGTCTAGGCCTAAGCTAAAATTATTGTATGTATGTTGCCGTTACGACAGGTAAAATAAATTAAACATACACACAGTAATTTTAGGTTAGGCCTAGACGGATGAACCAACATTTTATGTTTATTGAATGTATTTACAATAAATGGAAATTTCAATGTGTTTACCATTTAGCTTTGATGTTGTAATTAATTCTACACCTTTGTTATAATAACATTAAACGTATGGACACAATAAATATTTGTAAAAAACAATCTAATAATAAACTTCAGTTGAAAGATTAAAATTATGTGTGTATGTTGCCGTTAAGGCTGGTAAAAGAATTGAAGAAAAGGCGTGATGAACTCCGTATCTAACGGGGGTCCCACGACCGCACACATTTACTTTTTTCTTCTTTTAAAGATTGACTGAAAACATGTTGGTTAGGCTATATGTTTTGGGTTCGTCAAGTTTCTCTCATGTACTTTCTTTCCTTCCCAATTCGCTAAAAAAACATGACCTCTTTCCGAGATGAGCGGCAGCTGGTCAACACAGGCCCGTTTTGCACATGTCTTCCTGTCTTTTCCTACACTCTACAATTAAGGGCTTCTACAAATTGTACGGTGAACGTTGAAACTGTCTTCGTGAACCTGTTTTATTCGATGTGCTCTTAAAACATTGCTGTCGAACTCCTATTATAAAACTACAATATAGGCCTACCCATTACAACCATGGTACTACTACATAGGAACCGCATCCTTCCAAAATCATAGAAACAGTGTAATTGTACAATATTTACTAACATATTTTATCTAAAACGTTGCGTTTCTAAGGTTAAAACTAAAAATCTGCAGTGGGTTATATCGAGCGAAGAGCACTGAAATTGGTGATTTCTAGTTCATTAAACAAGGAATTGTGTGGGAGCAGATTAGCTTAGTAGGCCAGTCGGTAAAGGTCAATTTAGACCAAAAGTACCAGTAATTTGCAATACGGCTGAATTTTTTTTATAAGTACATTAAAGTATGTAGATTAACATAAAAAAAAGTTTACCAGTCTATCGATTTCCCAAAGTCGAAAAAAAATGGATTATCATTTTTTTTTTATTATCCTTAATATTTCGAGCTGGGATGAAGATAGAGGAAAATAAAAAATAGCACCGTGTAGGGGAGGTATTTTTCAACAAAAAAGGTCATATGTATTTATTTCGTCCGAGCAATGGTTTGTCTGGAAAAAATTCGATAATGCAGGTATGTATTTTGCAGCCGGGGAAATCACTAAAAGGGGACATCTTATTCATATATGAAGCGTTGGCTCATTCTAAATCGGCCAAATTTTAATATATCGAATTGAAACTTGACATAGGAGTTAAAATATATATTTTAAACATTGATGCTGAGTCTCAGCTTGTTATCTTGAAAATTACCCGATCTAGAGCCACTTGACTTATTAATGGGTTTCTCGATTTTAGGAGTACCGGACCCACCAATTCATTTTAAACAGCTCCAGTTTAGAAAATTTTCAAAATATCAACCTGAAAGTTTTTTACAAGTTAAATATATATATTCAAACACGTTCAAGGAGTATAAACCTTTTTCATTATTTACTTTTAAAAGCACAAGTAAATTAAAAAAGTATAATTTTAGACCTTTTTAGATTTTTCATCAAAACGCTTGAGTTGATCAGCTGCAGATTAGTCATTTTTTTAAATATAGTTTTTAAAATAAGTATAGCAAAAAACAATTGTATTTTTAACTTCTGTACCAATTTTTAAATCGATATGTTCAAAAATTTCGAAAATGGAGTCGTTGAATCCAAAAGTGTTATAGTTAAAACGAGATAGGTAAAACGGAAGACTATTTTCAAGCGCCTCGTTTTTAAAAATAAAAATAAAAAAATCGTTCGTACTTACTAAGAATATTTATACTGGTGTACTCAACTTGTAAAACAAATTTGATCTTGATATTCCAAAAAGTTTCTAAACTGGAGCTGTTTAAAATGAATTGGTGGGTCCGGTACTAGTAAAATCGATAATCGAAATCGACTCCTAGATCGGGTAATTTTCAAGATAACAAGCTGAGACTCAGCATTAATGTTTAAAATATATATTTTAACTCCTACGTCAAGTTTCAGTTCGATATATTAAAATTCGGCCAATTTAGAATGAGCCAACGCTTCATAATACATGAATAAGATGTCCCCTTTTAGTGATTTCCCCTGCTACAAAATACATACCTGCATTATCGAATTTTTTCCAGACAAACCATTGCTCGGACGAAATAAATACATATGACCTTTTTTGTTGAAAAATACCTCCCCTACACGGTGGTATTTTTTATTTTCCTCTATCTTCATCCCAGCTCGAAATATTAAGGATAATCGAAAAAAAATGATAATCGATTTTTTTTTCGACTTTGGGAAATCGATAGACTGGTAAACTTTTTTTTATGTTAATCTACATACTTTAATGTACTTATAAAAAAAAAATTCAGCCGTATTGCAAATTACTGGTAGTTGAAACCTATACGGACTGGGCTATAGTGGTTAATGTTGTTCACATATTTGTTATACATTCTCTTTCAAAAGTAATACTTCTGGCCCTGAAAATTGCAAGACTTCCAAAAGTCAACCTTTTTATCATAGATTCTATCTGATGCTCTGAAGATTGGGATTGAACGTGTCTGAAGGCCCGGATTTAGCTTTTGAGTTGTTGAAAAACGTCAGAGAATTAAGCCACACATCGTAGCCAATGTCATGCAACTTTAATGTCAGGCGGAAAGAGTTACTAGTAGGATCAAAAAGTAGTAGGACTAAATTAAAATTTGTGTAGTCTTTAGTAGTCTTGGAAGTAGCACTTTTGTTCTCCGACACAATGCGTATAACGCGATTCCCACTGCGCGTACGCCTCCTGGAACTCGGTTTCCGGGATCCCCTTCAGAGACGCCGTCACTTCTCCTTGAGCGCCTTCGACGGAATTCCGGCGGTGCCAGATCTGGACTGTAGGGGACGGGGAACGTGGCAGCCCTGTGCTTCTATCAAAAAATCATATCTAAGAAACTAAAATCGTGATGAATGATTTTAAGGCAGTGGTAATACATTGAAATGTAGAGGAATCCAAAGCTGCCATTATCTTCTTCTCAAAACAAGTCCGTCAAAAGTTACGTTCCTCAAAAGTGACGCATTTTAGTCATTTCCTTGGCCTTTCTCGCGCGGCATCAGCTGATTTAGACAACTACAATTTTAAACGATGATTACATATGTACGTATACGTTTTAGGACATGTTTGAAAATACAAAAATTAAAGTTTAAAACATCTCCTTTCCAATGGTAACTGTTTTATTGCGATTCGATGATTTTTAGTGGGTAAAATATTCAGAACAAATTGAGTTGTGAGTACTTTGACTCTGGCAACACGCTGAGACCACTCAAACTGAGTGGTCTGAGTTTAGAAACTGTGAGGGTTAATTGGCAACACATCTCAGTTGTAGTTAAATAAATAACACGCGGTAATCCCTGTTAAATTACGGACTTAGTAGTAACACGCTTTAGCAAGGCTGTGGGCTCCCTGGTTTTATGACCTATTCTCTGTGCCCTTCGTTTTAACTATACTGGTATTTAGTTTGACCGGTTTTAGTCAACTTCATGGAGATTTATTTCAGTAAGATTTCAATACAAATAGATAGTAATAGCGCTAAAAGTTGCAAAATCCAAATCCTAAACTTAATGAAAATTCAATGTAAATTGCACATAATTAAAACCAATATAATATATTACTTCACGGTCGGACGACAGATCAACACGAGCATATCCAAGTTTCAACGCAATATTAAACGTTGTGATAGCAGTCCCAGTTGTAGAGGTACAGTAGAGAATCAAAGGTGGCGTGGTGAATATATCCCGCAGGTCAAATTACATTTATTTAAGTATAGAAATTTAGTAATATTTAAGTTTCCGGCAATATATTTCGAAGAAAGAGACTGCTTCTATGACGTTTACACGTTTCAACTTTTGCACGACAGTTTCAAAAGATTCAACATTTTAAATGGACAAATCATTTTAGAGTCAAACAAGACGAAAATATAACTCAGTTAAAAAAAAATTCTGGACCAACTTGCCTGAAATTGCACTTCTTTAGCTCTGTTTTTAGTTTGAATAATTTCAGAAGAGTACTGCGTTTGGAGGGGGGGGGGAGAAAGTAGTTGCTATGGTAACAGCACAAGCCAACGAGTAGCTAGGCTGCGTAGTAGGAGAAGGCGTTGCTACTGTGGTACTCATTACCATAGCAACCAGTTTATTCAGAAACAGATCAAACAGCTGATTAGATGAATCAGCTTTAATAATTCAAAGCAATTTTAAAATATACTTATCCTGGACCATATGAATTATTTTGAAAGTGATAATGGTTTGAGGAATGTAGGCTACCTTTAATAAACTAAAGCTGGTTTTACAATTTTTAATTTTAAACTTCTATACAGTTTAATCGTAGGGTGGTAAACCATAAATACCTGATAAATATTCGTTACATTATTTAGATTTCATTATCCTAATTAAAATATTGTTTAGATACGCAAGGGACCACACTTGTATATACGGGGTGTACAAAAAGTCCCGCACTGGTTTAATATTTCGTATATAAAGAAAATTTGAAGGTAGATGTCATTGAGGAACCTACTCTATCTAAAAAATAGAATTTTATTAAGATTTCAAAAAATTTATCCGCCATCTTTTATCCACCATTTTGACGGTAACTTTGTTTTTCTTAAATGGGAAGGTGGTCATGTGAGACATCATTTCGATGTAGAATTTCAAGAGAAAATCAACAGTGACATTTTTACATCCATATCTTTAACCGATTAAAAATGGCCGCCAAAAAACAACGAAATCGTGTTTTCCGATTTTGCCCCATTTTGTTGTACTGTTTTTTTAATACTAATTATTATTCTTTTTGGGTTTAGAATTTAGTAAGCTTTCAAAC
>JAGFPH010003102.1:123202-138133 GCA_018207615.1 Philaenus spumarius | reverse complement strand
CCTGGTACCGTTTATTTTTCTGGCAATCGAAGTCTAGCTCTATCGATTATTCACATCACTCGGTAAAATTTCCAACTGCGCTATCGTAAAGACGTTCCAATTCTATATGCAAGTCTATTTCAATCTTTTTACTCTAAAATTTATAGTTTCTATATTTCGCCGCTAAACATCAGTTAGGGGTCCGGACCTGAAAGTTTTAAAAATTATTCGATCAAGCTGAACCTCTGGCCTGACGTGGGTTGAGCGAATTTCCACAATTAAGTTTGTTTTAGGATTTCAACCAACTATTTGGGAAATTGGTCTACTCAAGAAGACGTAGCAGCTGCCTGATTGGTCGAAATATATTAACAGACATTTAATTCCACCTCAGCTTCCAGGCTAACGCGCTGCTTCTTTGCGCCGCCCCGGCGGAAAAACTTGCTTAGCGAGGTGAAAATTACCGATTACTTTTAGGATAGTTTACGTTTTGATTGATTTTGGGGAGAACCAAACGGGCTACACAGGGCTGTCTATCTTCGAGTGGTTCAAGGGCCGCTATTAAAATTGCGCTTGTGAGGGCCGCACCATAAAATACTTAGTATGGAACTTTATCAATGGTTTGTAACAGTTACAGAAAGTGTGTTGGTTTCTTCAATTATTGGTATCTATTAAAAAATAACAAATATACAAAAAAAATGTCGGTAAATATAGTAGTATATAGTATATAGTAGTATATATATAGTGTATATAGTAGTATATAGTATATATATAGTATATAGTATATAGTAGTATATATATAGTAAATAGTCGGTTATTTACTAGCTGACCCGAGCGAATATTTCGCAAGTCAGGAGGAGTACTTACCTGATTGAATACCTTGATTTATTTCAGTTAATTACGTTTATTTATTTAAATTGGTTTATAAATAACAGTTTATAGCACTTGCACGTGGAATGTAAACAATCAAACTAACAGCTGTCATGTTAGTTAAACAGTTTGTTAATAGATGGCGCCTTTCATTAAGTACCGTATGAAGTGTAATACACAAGTGTTTTAAACAATTTTCGTAACGAAACCTGAATTTTAAGCTGTTTGTCTATTTTTCGTCAATAGCGGGGAACATAAGCTTTCAAATGATGTTTGAATAGTTAGTTTTGATGAAGAATTGAGGGAGATATCGCTTAGCGACAAAAAATATATTTGAGAAATAATATATAAGGATTATTTATTAATAATTTTAACACTTATCAGACAGGGAACACATACATTTTGACTACAAATTTCTTGGAAAAGCTGCTTTCGCAAAGAGACGTGCTTCCGCCAGCATTGAGCTTATTATAAGGCCTAAGTTTTCAAGTTGGGGTAACGATCTCGTGGGAGTAACTTAAAAAAATTCCATTCCTACGTATTTCGGTTCTTCCCTGGTAAAAAGGATCTGACTGCGAATCCCACAAATCCAGTTGAAGGTTCTATTCTCTTAGGCATTTTTCGAGGGCCGCTCGCGGCCCTCAGGCCTTATGTCGAACGGCCCTTTACACAGCTGAACCTGACGTTAGTTTATCGAATTTCCAAAATTAAATTTACATATTTTATAGGTTCAACCAAAAAATTTGAAATTGGTCTATTTACAAAGGCGCTGAATAGCTGCCTGTGTGTACGAATAATATTAGTAGAATTTGTTTGCCCTAGGCCAGCGTTGCGAGCTTGCACCTTTACCTTATGGCCTCGGAGATTATGGAATGCTTCGCTTCGCTCGCAGCCTACAGACTCCGTTGGCCTCGGATTAGAAGATTACACCGCGCTAAAATCACCCAAGTGGATTTGAACCGGATAATTTCATGGTGTTTTGATCGATTTTGGGGAAACTAAGCGAGCTATAATAAGGTCGTGAAAAAACAAATGTGCGGATTAATATCCTACATGAATTTGTTTTAGCTATATTATACTTATATTATATTTGTCTGTATACTTCAGGTTGGCTGATGGACCCGGGACTGCCTGAGGCCACCCTTATAATCCCTCGCCGCCTGAAATTAGTCATCTACTCTCTGTTTTCCTACTAGAATAAACTTTTTTGAGCGTACCACAATGTGACATTTTTAAACATGTATTTCGAAGCTACTAAAAAAATCTCGAAAAATTATACCAACCTCGACTGTTAGATTTTAAAATTAGTACTAGTCACCAAAACAAGATAGTTGATTTATATATCATTTAATTTGCCAATACCATATTAAATGTTTTGATACGGATGTTGTTTTTACTTTCTCCCCCCTATACGTAGTATATGGAGAAAGTATTGTTTTCGTCCAAATTTTCGAATTTGAATTTTTAGTGGAATTATCTGTTTTGGTGCTCCCTGAACCCCCAAAAATTGTTTAGTGGAATTATCTGTGTTGGTGCTCCCTGAACCCAAAAATATTTTTAGTGGAATTATTTGTTGTGGTGTTCCCTGAACCCAAAAAAGTGTTTTTTTTTTGTGATATCTGCCCGTGTGTCTGTTAGGATGTGTACAAAGCTGGAGACCATACCAACGCTCCGATTTTGATGAAATTTGGTATGTAGGTGTAGTACTGGAATATCTCTAGGCGTTTTTTTTCATTTTTCCATATTTTTGATTTTTAAGGGGTTTTTCCCCCAAAAATGGCAAAAAAAACACGAGAAAAATAAAAATTTATCAAAAACGGCTCTAACGATTTTGATAAAATTTGGCTTATTTGTAGCCCTTAATGTACCCTACCATTTGGAGAAAACCGCATCTTTCTTTAAATTCTCGTTTAGGTAATAATAATAATAACTTATTTTTGGGGTTTTTTGGCCAAAAAGGGGGTTGTTTTTCAAAATTTTTCAAAACCTGTTTTCGTGCATCCATACAGGCCTAATTGACATGTTTGGTGCAAGTTTTTTCGAAATCGATCGAATAATTTTAATAATAATATTTATTAGTTAACATTTTGAATGAAACTTAATATGGATGTGTATTACATACATCTAATATTTTCCATGGTATGTCCTACTTTTGCAATTCTAAAAAAACCACCTCCTATGCTACTCTTGGGAAAGTATAAAGTTTCAACTTTGAGAAAGTATGTGGCAGTTAACTGGTACCGTTTATTTTTTCATGACTTATTTAGTAGATTCACAAATATGTATTTAAAAATGTCAAATTATGGTTTTCTAAAAACGTGTATCCTCGTAGAAACACAGCCGGTAGGTGACTTCATTCCCTAGGTCACTGAGGCGGCAAGGGAGTATAAGGTTAGCCTCAGGTAGTCCCGGGTTTATCGGCCAACCTAAAGTATACATACTATAGTACGACGAATCTCTAAAAATAATTACTTCCAATCAAAATTTGTGCTTCTGGTAGTTGGATTTTTTGGCTAGCGAACTCGTCCGAGCGACTTGATAACCAAAGTGTGTAACAAATTTTGACGGAATCGGACTTAAAATGAGGCCTTTAGAGTGCGAAAACACACACATATATATAACATTTTTCAAAAAAAAAAAAACGTGTTCTGGGGACCATGATCGGTGCTCATTTACTACTGCCGACCTGAGGTATCACTGCAATAGCTCATTTAACACAATAGCTAATAACATAAATGAACGTGAATTTGAAAGGATTTCAAATCTACAGCCGGTCTTGAGTGAACAACGAAATTAAATAGCTTAGACCTAATTATGGACTTGAAATTGTACACACATCTACCAAGACGCAGAGATAAAGAGTTATCATTATATTTACGAATATAAATGTAACAAATAAATAGTAAAGTCCACGACAACAAAGACAGAGATTAGTGGGGAAAGGCGAGAGGATAACAAAGTTGTCTTGTGAGAAACGTAGCGGGAGAAAGTGTGCGAGTGAACTCTAACCCAAGAGCATGCGCAGTCGTGCAACCCGGAAGAATAATGTAATTGCAAATTAACATGGGCTTTTGTAATCCGTCCTGGGCGGGATGGTGTAAAACGTAACCTCAGAGTTACAACAAATATACAAACCATCATTTATAGTAGGCCTAAATCCATGGGGGGCGAGGAGGCTGTTCGACAAATGTTTATACACACAACTAAAAGAAGCCGAAACACCTTCCACCCTCCGGACGTATATTTTACTAATGCAAACAGATTATTGTATATCCTGATATTTTCACGCAAATTACGGTTGTGACCTATATACAGGATGTTCAGAAAAAAGGTGTCCAAGAATTCAGGACGGACGTGATTCCCCAAATCAAAATAAGTTGAAAAGTTCCAATGAACGTAGGTAAAAAATGCTCCGTTTTCTGTATAGCCGCCATTTTGTTTTTTGTATGTAAAATAATTCATATCTAGAGAAATGTTTGACTGATTGCGTTCAAACTTGGCACTAGAGATGGGAATTACCGTTACATTGTGGTAATAGTCTGCAACGTTCCACGGCGTCTTGGTAATAGGTTGAAATATCGTATTAAATTTGTAACGTATTAATAGGTGGTGGGAAATTGCCGAGGTGTTATTTGATATAACGTTGCAGACGAAATTACTGAACTATTAATTTGGTAATATTATGATGTTGCGTTGCGGGCAAGTTACTAGTAGACAGTTTTAGCAAGGTGTATTATTTATTAATTTAGTATTTCGTTGCAGACGAGATTACTTAATGAAATGTTACCGATATTCTCAAGTAATATTGTCTGCAGCGTTACTTGAATATTCCAAGAAACGCCTTTATTAACAAAATACATTAAAACAAACATTTTCAGAATGATTAGATACCTGTAAATAAATAAATATATAATATAAAAGTAATAATAAGATTTAAACTTAGAGTAATTATTGATAACTTAAAATTTAAAAACGTCAAATTTTATATACTCAGCTTCAAATTAAAATAAACATTAAAAATATATTATTCATTTAATGTAAGGGTTCCAAGCGAGATTACTTTATGTTAAAAAGTTATCAAGATTCTCAAGTAATTTCTTCTGCTGTCTGCTGCTTTAAGTTAAA
The DNA here is from genome assembly GCA_018207615.1 of Philaenus spumarius. Classification (NCBI taxonomy): domain Eukaryota; kingdom Metazoa; phylum Arthropoda; class Insecta; order Hemiptera; family Aphrophoridae; genus Philaenus; species Philaenus spumarius. The sequence continues at coordinate 133,162 of JAGFPH010003102.1, read as the reverse complement.
TGTTTCAAAGAAAATCATTACTAACAAAATGCAATTAAAATTGTCAAAATAATTAAATTTAAATAAATATATAATATAGGTTCAAATTATGAGAAATCAAATGTAAACCTAAAGTAATTATTGATGACAAAAATTTGAAAAAACATAATTTTACCTTAAAGTTTTAGACTAAATTAAATTGCACAGTGTCAATAATAATTGTTTAAATTCAACTATTCCCTAAGGCCTAGGGAAGGATAGTTCTATAAAGCAGTTTTATTTTTTTAATATTTTATGTCAGCAGTAATTATTATGTGAATTTGCATTTCTGCATATAAGCTACTATGTGTAATGGATTCTTTTATTAAATGAATACAGACATCGGGAACTGGGAAGGGCAAGAAATATTTCCTGCCTGGAATCTCACACCAAACATCCTGTTTATTCGGGTTTAATAATGTGTAGCCTGTGTGTAAGTTGATGCATCTGTTAATATTGTAACGTATTAACGCAAGCGAAGAAAGTAATCTGCTGGCCGTTTTCTCAAAGGGTATTATTTTTGTCAAGGTATTATTTTTGTCAAGGTGTTATTTTTGTCAAGGTATTATTTTGTAATGTAACGTTGAAGATATGATTACTTGAGGCAAGACTGGAATTAACACCTCTCTCTTTCTGGAACGTTCGTCAGTTTCCTTCCCTACGTTATCGCTTGACGTTACAAAAATAATAGGGTGTCCTACGTAACGTATTAACGTGGTAATAGTCTGCAACGCATTAATAGTATTATTTTTCCTGTTACGTTAAATAACGCCCACCTCTACTTGGCACCAAGTTTAACCTAACAATGATCTATCCCAAGCGATTATATCCAGTCATGCGGCTTCAAAATGGCGGCTGTTTGAAACTTTCAAACCTAAATTACTCAAAAACCGTACACGTTAACAAAAAAATGTCAATACACCTAGCCCTTTTGATTCCCTATCGGATGGTCTCGCAGTAAAAACAATCGGATGAAGAGGAAGGGTACAAATACACAGGCAGCGACGCGATGCAATGCGACTAGACGCGACATCCAAACACATAGAGGGCGATGCTACGCGGAACGACTTGTTTTTGTTTCTTGAGCTAATAACTTTGTAAATTTTACATCTATCATTTTTTTACTGGCATATATAAATTCTTTGAACCTTTCTCTACAAAAAAGCTATGGAATACTTTTGGATTGGGGTTCATTTACTTATCTGGCGAATTTAAAAAAAATTGCTTTCAAACACCAGAAAATCCATTTTCGTTAAGTAAAACTAAGCTTACTTGTACTTGATTGAGCAACAGCTACTTCAGTCCACATCTTGTCTACAACTCCTCTAATCCTGTGATTTATGTGTTTTCATTCCCAAATCGGTGGTCTTGAAAACACCTCATTAATTAACAACTCACCATCCATCTCGGCTACTGAACACACACTGCTATCGCTTCTAGTCGCTTGAAAAATCAAAATGATTTGTTTCAGAGCTTGTCGCGCCTCTTCGCGTTGCGTCGCGCCCTGTGTGTTTTATGCCATATGTTAATACGTGTTTGATAGTATTGCGTCGCGCTGCGTCGCATCGCATCGCTGCCTGTGTATTTGTACCCTAATAGATAAGTTATGTATAATAATTGGTTTGTTCAACCCTGCATCCTATACCAACACAGTAAACACAACACATTAATATTGTATGTACATTTGCTGTTATTGTCTTCAACTTAGCTATTATCCTTAAGGGGGCGCTTACCCTGCCGCCATATTGAATCTTATTCCCATAAGAGCAATGCTACAGAATAAGTAATTTTTTTCCGTTAATTCGTGGAATAAATTTAAAAATTTGGTTTCATTTTGAAGTACTGTCATATGCGGATGTTGATTGCCGAATACATTTTCAGAAACCGTTTTATTGTTTTCACAAACGTATGATATAAATAGTACAAAATAGTAAACTTTATACATTTTTTACTCAGTTGCAAAAAGAGATATTGCAAAAATCCTTAGCAATCAACACCCACAATCTATTTTACTTTAAGAAAAAAAATTCAGCTTTCGTTTTTTAACAAAAACAGCACAAAAATATGCTTAATAGTGAAGGTATGTTTTGGTTATTTAACATTGAAATTGGTACCCAATATCGTAGTTTTGAATGTGGAGAGCCGAGCCTTAATCCGAATGTTTTGACAGTTAAACCACCCGAAAAAGAAAAGTCTACAAAAAGTTATATAAACATAGGTCCGGAAATGCTTCGTTTTCCAGATATCCGCCATTTTGTTCTTTTTTACAAAATAATTCATATCTAGAGAAAAGTTTGACTGATTGAGTTCAAACTTGGCATGAAGTTTAACCTAACAATGATCTATCTCAAGAAAAATAAGCGATTATATCCATTCGTGCGTTTTGAAATGGCGGCTGTTGAAACTTTCAAATCTAAATTACTCAAAAACCGTACATTTTCACAAAATATGTCAAGACACCTTTTTTGCAGCCCTTTTGATTCCCTATCGGATGAGTAATTGTCAAAACAATCGTTAACTGTGATAATGTAGGTTAAAGATAATAACAGCATATGTACACATACAATATACAATATTCTTGTGTTTACTGTGTTGGTATAGGATGCCGCGTTGAAAAAACTAATTATCACACAAAACTTAACTATTATACTTCATCAGATTGTTTTGATCGTGAGACCATCCGATAGGGAATCAAAAGGGCTACAAAAAAGTTATCTTGTCATTTTTTGTTAAGGGTCTTCTATACCTTGCGTAAAACAGCAAAAATATGCAGTTCGTACTAACGTGTTTCGGACGCCGTTTTTCAAGCGAAAAAGTTGTGAAACATCTTAAATTGTTCTTAAAGGCTTTGTGCTTTTGTCTTATATCTCATAATTGAAAGATATCGACGGCAACTCCTTTTAATCAGCAGTTTAACTGAGTAAAAATTGATTATTTTTAATGCATTTTTTGGGCGTTTTAAGCAATTATTTCCATATTTTAAGCTAACAAGTGAAACATATAAAGCTTTTTTTATATCCTAAATTAGTTTCCCTGATTATTAATGTATAAATAGAATCCGAAACACGTTATTACGAATGCATGTTTCAACGATTTTACGGCTTGAGTCATACCTTTTTATTAAAATCATACTGAACACTCGGGAGTTTTCTTCAAGGTAAAGAATAGCCTTAAAATGGACGGTTTTGCGTTATTTATTTTTGAAATTTTCAAGCAGCCGCCATTTTGAAACGCATGATTGGACATAATCGCTTATTTTTCTTGAGGTAGATAATTGTTAGGTTAAACTTAAAGCCACGTTTGAACTCAGTCAAACCATTCTCTAGATATAAATTATTTTGTTAAAAATACAAAATGGCGGATATCTGGAAAACAAAGCGTTTTTAGAAAAAAATTATTCTTGATTTTCTCTTTATTTCGACAAATAGAATCATTTCCTGAAGTTGTCAAGGAAACACGCTGTATATGTGGATATCTCAGAAAAGGGAAAGAGACGATGAAACTGACTATGTTTATAAAATTTGCATTAGGTAAATCCATCAAACGTTAAGCTGTATGTATTACATTGGATACTTAAACGTAGACTTAAGCAATCTCCCAATCTTTTTGATTACATAAAATTTGAACGAAAGCATGTACTCAGATAGTTCTAAAACCTTACCTAATCTAACCTGTCGGACTGTGCTACAAACTCATAACTTTACAATGTAAGATGTACTGAATAGTCATAGGGACGCTTCTGTTTAAGAAAAGGATGGTTGAGTCTCACGGCAGTAACCAGTAAAGGTCACAGATAAGACTATTTACTAGAGTTGTTCCCGACTGTGTTATGTAGTGAAATAAATATTGTTGTAAAACTTGTAAGGAGCCATGTTATCTTGTTGTCAGTAATGCAAGTTTCTAAGTAGAACAAAACAATCTCGAGATAAGTATTTAACACAAGAACAAGTAGAATCGATCACGCAGCTGAACCACCGACGTGAGTTGAGCGAATTTCCAAAATTAAGTTTATATATTAGGGTTTCAACTATTTGGGAAATTTTTAGCGAATTTCCATAGGAAAAATGAGCTATTGCAGTGGCCCTTATGGTGAGACCCAAGGTCGGGAGTAGCAAATGAGCACCGATCATGGTCCCCAGAACACGTTTTGGGGTGTCATTAAAATTCATATATATATATGTATATATATATATATATATTGCAACGGATAAACCTTATGCAATGCGTGAAAAATTGAGTTTTGTTGTAAAACTGCAAAAATCAAGATTTCATAGCAGGAGTTGAGGTACACCCTATACTTAACTAGATTAGAATACGACAAGTCCCGGCCAACTGTACTGTGTCAACAGAGATGGACTTTTGTCCAGGAACTTGTTTCAAGTTGCCTGAAAGACTTAGAAAAATTAGTTGTTTTTATACAGAAATAAGGTGTTAAATAAAAGTATAAAATTGATGAATTTTATGGGTAAATGTGAAACACGGGAGGTGGAAACATTGTTCATGGAAGTCACAATTTTGTAAAATAAAAAATGTTAAAGTTATAAAGAGTTAAAGTTATAGGAAATTCTCAAATTTCATCAAAATTAAATGAAAAAGATATTTTTGAAAAGCGTAAGAAAAATTGAATAAAAATTGTTAAATAACAAATTAAGGAATTTTTGGTATTTTAAAAGTTAGAGATAATTGTTAAAGTTTGAAGGTGAAAAAGCACCATAAAAAATGAAAAAGGGAAAATGAAAAAGTAAACAAGTTGTAAAGAAGTAAAAGTTTTATAAGATAAAAAGTTTATAAATTGTTAATTAATTAAAATAATAGGTGAGGAAGTTCATACCTATATTTTGCTAAAAATAGAATGAAAAAGGTGGTAAAAATAATAACCTAGTGTTAAGAAAGTAGTAAGGGTATAAAATTGTAAATCTCAATCGAAAGTATCAATTTTAAAGTTAAAATTCAAATTCAAAAGTAAATGTTAAATTTGGCAAATTTTGCAAGTCCCAAAAACAGAAGAAAAATCTTCGGACAGAATGGAAATTTTGGCTAATATATCATAAAATAATAACCAACATAGAAGAAAAAAGAAAAAAGATTTTCCTTCAAAACCAGAAAAGTTTTCGTGAGGAAAAACCGCGGAATACGCGAGGCAGCGCCATAAGCGAACCAAACGTAGTACGACCATCACTCAAGTTTGAGAAGAAAGGAAAATGTATCAGGAATACGATTACGAAAACCGCAAGTTCATAAAAGCAGGTAAAGGAAAACTACGAGGAAAATACGTAAGACAATAGGAGAAAATGTTAGGAGGGGAGATCTAGATTAGCTGATGGCAAGGCCTAACGAAGAAGTTAGTGGGGGGAGTACCAACCTAAAACTTAAAGAAATCAATGCAAGTTGCATGGCAAGATATCGAACAAGGAATAGAAAAATAAGAAAGGCAGTTGGTACTCGGAAGGCGGCAAAGGAGGCTATATAAGTGGAGTACAGCGGGAGCCGCGGACCTATCTAACGAGCTATCTATCGATCTAACGACCTACCTAACGATCTACCTATCGCTCTATCTGGAAGCTGGAATCGCTCTCTCACTCTTTGAGTTTTTCTTTAGATCGACGTTGTTAGACGGATCTGCGATGTTATAGTTACGTACTTAGAAGCAGTGTTTTATAAAGACAGCAGTAAGATATGTGTCAATCAAACAGTGAACATTTTAATTAATTATAATATTATGCGATATAATATTTCAAGTAACAGTTTTCATTAAAATTTTATCAAACGTAAATACGAGTTAAATGAACAAAGACAGTGTAAAATCAGTTAGTATTACAGACAGTGAAAAAACGATTGAACAGTTTGAGTGAGTTACGCTATAGTTAATTATATAGCGGGTGCGTCAAAAAATCTATAAATGACGTAGTCTACAGGAATCACAGGACTGATGTAATGACAATAACTGGAACCACACATGGACTTTGAAGGACTACTGGAATAAGAAGCGGAAACCAAATCAGGGAAGGCGTTAATCCAAATCAGGGAAAGTCAAACCAGGCAAAAGCTGAGACCACGAGAGACGTTCAACTGCACCAACGATAACCGGACTTCAGGGAAGCTGTATTTCAATCAACATTCTTGGGAAAGGTGTTCAGAGTCCAGGGTCGCAGTAATAAAAGGTCTGTCAGAAAAGTTACGATATCCCTTATTAAAATATTGCCTGAGTTAAATTTAAATAATTATTGATACTGGGTTGAGATAAAAAATTAGGTTTTTCAAAATATAAAATTATTAATCTTGTAAATTAAATATATAAAATCATTTTCATAATTAAATAATTAAATAATAAATATTAAAAAGGAAGGAATAATTAAGTATAAATGAATAATAAATGGTTCTACCTAAAAGAGTTAAAATTTATGTAAATAGTAAATTTAGTTTAAAATTTATGTTTTTGTAGTGGAAAGAACCACAGAGTATTTTGAGTTTTTATTGAATAAATTTTCTTTTGATTTCAATTAATATAATTAATTTACCTTGTTCAAGAAATTCCTATTATCTAAGTATCATATATGATAAGTTGTTTTCAGTGTATGATCAATATTGAAGGGCGGAAACGCAAAGTTGGCATTTCCAACGAAATTTCACAAAGCACAAATAATTTAATTATTCTAGGTAAAGTTCCACTGTTCTCACTCCTCGGAGATTGTCAAATAAATATAATATTAATTACTGAGCTGAGCAAATTTAAAGTTAATAGTAACTTGAATAACTGGAAGGAATTTAATAAAATATTTTTATTTAAGGTGACTATAGGCATAGTTATCTTAACCAGAGTTATATCACCTAGGCTATTAAAATTAATTTGCCCTAAACTTCCAGTAGGTGATATAATCTCTTTATTCTGTAACAAAGTAGGGAAATCCTACAGACAGACAAGCGTCGGGGCTACATTGCAGAGGTGGCTCCCGAACGTCATAAAAAAGGTCTGTCGTTGCAGGGTTGACGTCGCAACGTGGGGACAAAAGGAAAACAAACTTCCTCCCCCAGAGTCGTGCAACTCGTGCGTCGTTGCAGAGTTGGCGCCCACCGGTGTGGCTTGATTTAACGGAAGGTTAAATAAAGTCCAGAACTGACAGAATAAATTATTTGTGCTTATATGTATGTGTTATAATAAGAATTAAGTTAGATTGTGTAAACATACTAGTGAATTTGATCAACATTAAATATTTCCCGGGTTTGGTATTCCGCAGTTTAAGAGGGGGAGTAGGCCAAGTACCTTAGAAATAATTTGTCGCGGTAAAAACGTAAATAGAAAAAGGGGGTTTTCAAAAAAGTTAAGAAAAATAAAATAAAAGTAGTTAGGCTACGAATATTTTACTTCCGACAAATAAGGAGAAATTTCTAAGAGCAAAATGGCGAACAAAGAACTTAAAGAATTTATGGAGATGCTAAAAAAAAGAGAAAGCTGAAGAAAAACAATTAAAAGAAGAAAGAAGGCGGCTAAAAGAGGCTAAGATAGAAGAAGATAAAGCGAACGAAAGGAGGTTGCGAGAAGAAGAAAAAGCGAATGATAGGAGGCTGCGAGAAGAAGAGCAGAAACAATTATATACATTAATTTCAGGAAAATTGGAAGGAGTATCGCAGGAAATAAATGGAGAAAAAGAAAGGTGTTTAAGTCAACACAAACAGGTAGAAGAAAGGCTTGAGGATATTGTAGGCAGTATACAATTGTTAGAAGAATCTACAGGGGTAATTAAAAAGAAAACTGATGAAAATTTTAAAATAATTACAAATAGGGTAACGAAGGTAGAACAAAAAGTGCTAGAATTAGGGGGACAGCCAGGTATGGTTAGGAGCCTGGTAATGCCGAGATATGAGGGGGAGTGTAAAAAAATAGAATTTTGGGGAAATCCACACGAACGCCCTCAGCAATTTATAAGGGAGGTAGAAAATTTGATCGAGGAAACTAATCCATTTTTTAGCGATCAAGAAAAGTTAAAGTTTGCAGTGCGACAATTAAGGGGTAGTGCATTAGAATGGTGGCAAGTTATGCAAACAGAAAATATAGGGTACACAGGGTTTAAAGAATGTTTCTTAAAAAATTATTGGTCGTTACAGAAGCAAAAATTTATAAGAAATAAAATAGAATATGGTAGGTATAATGATAATAGTAATCTTACGCGAGCAGATTATTTTTGTAAATTAGTAAACAAGGCTAGAGATTTAGATCCACCGATTCCGGAGGGATATTTAGTGTTTACTATATTCCAGCACTTTAATGACCAAATTAGGTTAGCGGCAATGGGAAAGCATAGTGAGACGGTTAGAGAAGCCATACAATTTCTAAATAATATAGATATGATGGAGGAAGCGCGTAGGGGAAATAGGCCTACAGGAACGCCGAATAATAATAATAATAACAGGCAAAACCCCCAACCCTATCCGAGACCTAACCTGCAATCCTATTCGCAAAACCCAAGAAATACCATACACCCTAATAACCCAAGACCCGGTCCATCAAATCAAAATCCTAATTCAAAGCCGAAACAGGGAAACTAGGAAAGGAGGTTCTGAAAAATAGGCTTCGGAGTTTTAGGGCTGATGATATAACTAAAAATCAAATAAATAAGGTAAATAGAAGGGGCGAAAAAATAATTAAGAGGGAGTTAATTAAAAAACCGGAAAACACGGTAATTAAAAATGAAACGGCAGTATGTGTACAGAAACCCTTAAGTAATATACACTATAATATTCGCGAGGATTTGTTAGATAATGAAGGGGAGGAAATTATTAAAGATAAACCAATAGAGGAAATCCCGGCGATATTAGTGGAAATTGGTCATTTACAGGCTATTATGGAAATAGACACTGGATCTGAAATAACAGTTATGCAACAGGATTATTACGAGCAGCTGAAAGCGGAAGGAATACCAATAATGGAACTTCCAGTAGCAAACGTAGAAATAATAGGAGCGCTTAAAGGTAAAGTTCAAAAAGTACACCGCCAAATTATGTTAAAATATAAAGTTCAAAACAAAGAAATGGATTTAAAATTATTAATAGTGAAAGGGTTAAAATCCAGAATACTTATAGGGTGTGATGCATTGTATGAAATGCAGGCGAAAATAAATATGGAGAAAAGATTTATAAGGTGGTCATACGAAGGAATAATATATGAGTTACCATTTATAAATAAACAAACGGCAATAAGTCAAATTAAAGGGAAGTGTTTAAAATTAAGGTGTGAAAATCAAATAAATAAGCAAATTAAAAAATCAATTAAATTAAATGATAAAAGTGAAGGGAACCTTATCAATAATAAACAAGCAATTAACGTAACCAAAAGTGTAGAGAACGCAAAGGGGTTAATTAGCTTAAACGGATTAAATCAAGTAGCGGGAGAAACAAAAGCAGGAAGTAAAATGGCGCAGCAAGACGGGAAAACAACAGGATGTAGGGTTAAAACGTTAGGAGGCGTAGAAGGGTTGAAGAATGAGAGAAATTCACTTCAATGGAGATTTAGGGAAAAGGAAAGAAAGGAGTTCATCGCCAAAGGGTTCACAAAGGAAACCAGGGATGAAGAAGCGCGTATGAATAAAAATAAAATAAAATTTGATATAAGGGGGAGTAGTTATAACGTTGTTAACCGTAATCCAAAAATAAGTTGTAGTCAAGGCATAGTCAAAACAAAAACTTCACTAAAGCACTGTTACACCACGCGAAATAATCCAATTAATAATAGTATCAAACAAATGTTCAGGAATTATGCAAATCATTCAAACACTGATTATAATGAGATGCGTAAAAACCATAGCGATTTAGGCAGAAGGAACAAGTCAACTAAAGCTCGTTTTAAAAGCAATTCGGATTCTATAAGAAATACTAACGGTAAAGAAGGTGCGTTTGTTAGAAAGCATACGAAGATAAAAGAAAATGTAGGCCTAATCTCGGAGACAG
>JAGFPH010003102.1:100907-111117 GCA_018207615.1 Philaenus spumarius | reverse complement strand
TATAACCTCGTGAAGTTTTGGTCAATACTTACGGGACACCCTGTATAATCTAATTATATCAAATTATAAATAATCAATATGAAATTGACCATATTCCATTTGTTTAATTCAAAATAGAGTAAAGTCTTTAGCTTTGACTATAAAAATGTAATGTGGTTTTAAATTTCATAAAGTTTATAAGAAATTGTAGAAATTTTCTAAATTGTTATTTATTTTAAATTGTTAATTATCTTAAAAAGTGTTAATTTTTCAAAAAAGAATATGATTTCCTTTCTGTCTATCAGATTTAAAAGTGCGCAATCAAAGGTTATAATTTGTCCATTTAAAAAAGTTATAGAAAAGTTATGGAAAAATCCTCAAATAAATATAATTGTAACTGTCAATGTACTTACCGACTTTCTGTATTAACGAATCCAACAAAGAAAATTCAACTCTCTTATCTATATCATGAGTCACTTTTTATCTATGTAGTATAACTAGCTGACCCGTACGGCGTTGCCCGTGGTGTTTGGTATTATCAGTCATTTTAACGTAATTGTATTCTTTTTAAGTGTTCAGTCAGTGAGTGGTATTTGGCTTTTATATATATAAATCTTAAATAATAAAAGCAGTATTTTCATAATTTAATAAAAGATCTGAAATTATGATTTTAACAACTTTGATTCCTCCAAACACCCCCTAAACTTTCGAATTTCTCCAAACCCTTTCTTAGTGAGCGCCTATGCCCCTAGAGGAAGCTACATACCAAATTTCATTCCAATCCGTTCGGTAGTTTTGAAGAAATCGTGATTTAATAACTTTGATCCCCAAACCCCCCCTAAAATTTCCAATTTTTTCAAACCCTTTCTTAGTGAGCACCTATGGCCCTAGAGGAAGCTACATACCAAATTGCATTTCAATCCGTTCGGTAGTTTTTGAGAAATCGTGATGAGTGAGTGAGTGGTATTTCGCTTTTATATATATAGATATAAGTGAAAAGAGGTGACGAAATTTTTATAGCAGACATTTTAGTACTATTAAAAAATAAGACAATGATTTTTAATTATATTTTGGACTTATTCAAATTAACTGTTAATTTATTCAAATTATACCAAAAGTATTCAAACATCCGAATAAAAACCGTTAAAACTCTCACCGATGTACAATATACTCCCTCTCCACGCTCTGACTTGTGTCAACGCAAAACGTTGCGTGACGCGAGATTTCAGAAACACAGTCATGCGAAAGTGACCAACGGGCCAATAGAAGTTATCACCTCAAAAATAGTTATTTCGAACGAATTCGTCCGGAGCTTTGCGAGTTTGCACCTCGTCCTTGAGGCCTCGTCCTTCTGCTGCGAGCGGAACGAAGCTGGACGAGAGCCGGAGCTAGAGGCTGAGTTACAAACGAATTCTACTAATATATTTCGTACACACAGGCAGCTATTCAGCACCTTCGTGAGTAGAACAATTTCCCAAATAGTCGGTTTAAACCCTAAAACATATAGGCCTACACTTAATTTTTAAAATTCGCTCAACTCACGTCAGCGGTTCAGCTGCGTGGTCGAATCTAACTGATTACTGTTTTGGCTTATCTTAAACGATTTAGCCAGGGTAAAACATAAAATGCATCCAAACTTGTTCAGTCACTTATGAGTCGCTCTTTTTTTAAAAAGCACTTTTGTAACCCGGTAGACATATCATTAATAAATAATTAAAATCAGGTAGGCAATCGTAATAACATTCAATCTGTTCTTTTTTTACTTTCTCACTATACTATAGTATAGAGAAAGTATAGTGATCGCAAAAAAAATCGATGTTGAGATTTTTGTGGAAATATCCGTTTTGGGACCCCCTGAGTCCAAAAAAGTGGATTTTACAAAATGTCTGTCTGTATGTATGTATGTATGTCTGTATATATACAAAGCTAGAGACACAACTATTCTATCGATTTCAACCAAATTTGCACCAGACATGTCCAGTAGGCCTGTATAGATGCACGAAAAAAGGTTTTGAAATTTTTTGAAAAACAACCCCCTTTTTGGCCAAAACCCCCCAAAAATAAGTTAATATTTTTTTATAAAAAACGGCTCTAACGATTTTGATAAAATTTGGCTTATTTGTAGCCTTTAATGTGCCCTACCATATAAAAAACCAGCATCTTTCTAAAAATTCTCGTTTAGCTAATAATAATAATAACAACTGATTTTTGGGGGTTTTTTGGCCATAAAGCGGGTTGTTTAAAAAAAAAATTAAAAACCTTTTTACGTGCATCTATAAAGACCTAATTGACGTGTTTGGTGCAAATTTTTTTAGAAATCGATCGAATAGTTTTCTCTCTAGATAATAATAATAATAATATTGATTAGTTAATCTCCAACTTCAATAAAAAAAACTCTCCTACCCCACCCTACAAGTCACAGTGAATCTGTTTAGTAATCTAAATGTATTTGTGAGAAAGTATGTGCCAGTTCCTGGTACCGTTTATTTATAATTTAGTAGATGCTTGTAAGCACAGATTACAATTACAAACGGCCTGCAGAGGTTAAACTAGTTCATCTACAATGTATTCCGCATCTGACTGTAGCGAGCAGAGAAAGCTTGCATTGATTTCACAGTTCCGCGGTCAGTTATCCACAGATTGCGAGAATCCGAACAAAGGGAGTGCTGAGAGGGATGAAGCGGGGAGTGGGTGAGTGTCCTTGAGAGAGTAAGGGGGTCTGAAGTGCTCCCAGTGTTCTCCCCTTGTAATTACAAGTACAGTACAAGTTTACAACGTAAGCCGTAAATATGCATACTACAAGGTTTGCCTCCGGCAATTCCCGTGGCTCTATTCATTATACTTATTCTGTAAGCTTGCTTTTGTTTTCAGATTTTAAAAGAACTATAGAACTTATAGTTGCTGAAGTAAATCAACGAGGGTAATGCTGAACCAAAAAAAAAATCATGGCTTTCAAGTCGCATTAAATGTGCTTGAAAATGTGTTTTCCTTTATTATGCCTTAAGGTATTCACGAGGTTAGCCTACAGAGCATTAAATAGTTCGACCACGCAGCTGAACCGCTGACGTGAGTTGAGCAGATTTCCAAAATTAAGTTTATAGGCCTATGTTTTAGGCTTTCAACCAACAATTTGGGAAATAGGTCTATCACGACGGTGCTGAATCTTCAAAATGGTTCGCACGCCATTCCGCATTCTTCAACATACAAAACATTGCGTGCTTCGCACGCCAACCCCCGTATTGGGAGTATATTCAACACACAATGCATTGCGTGCTTCGCACGCCAACCCCACGGTAGAATCCACCACATGGCTTTGAACCGGGTACTTCTATGGTATTTTACGTTTTGATCGATTTTGGGGGAACCAAGCGAGCTATAAGGTCGAGTAAAAAACCAAAATGCGCAGAATAACATCCTACATTTATGTTTGTAGAAAAAACTCAAAATCAAATTCATTCTCGTAGGAAAAATCTCGAAAAGTAGTTACTTCCGATCAAAAAACGTGCTTCCGATTGTTGGATTTTTTTGGGCTAACGAACTCGTCCGAGCGACGTAGATACAACCAACATGTGTACCAAATTCGAACCAAATCGGACTTAAAATGCGGCCGCTAGAGTGCGAACACATATACAAGGTGTCAAAAAAGTCTGGGTACGGCTTAATATTTCGTATATAAGGAAAATTTAAAGGTAGATGTGATTGAGGAACCTACTCTATGTAAAAATACTATTCTATTAAGATATCAAAAAATTTATCCGCCGTCTTGAATCCGCCATTTTGAATGTAACTTTTTTTTTTAATAGGAAGGTGGTCATGTCATACACCATTTCGATGTAGAATTTCAAGAAAAACCGACGGTGGAATTTGCACATCCTTATTTTTAACCGATTGAAAATGGCGGCCAAAAATCAACGAAATCGTGTTTTCCGATTTTGCCCTATAAGTAATCGAAAATATTTTTATATTAATTAAGAATAATATTAAATCATTTTAGCTGTATAGTTTGTAACAATTTACTGTAATTTATTTTTTATTGAATAGGGGTAGTTACACCATTTAAGCATATTTGTTTGTAGTGACCATGCTCTCTAAAAGAATCCTAGTTCTATTTTGTGTAAATTGAGAAATTTTAGTGAAATTAGTTTAGTAGTTTTTGAGAATATAGAAAAAGTGAGTGTTTGGATTAATATTTAATTTTAAGGGTAGTTATTACATGTCATCCCTGTAAATTAAGTAGCCTAATCAAATTGCAAATAGTTTTTTATGTGCCTTAAATAATACTACATAATTTTAGTTTTATAGCTTGTATAGGAAGTTAGTTTAATTCATATTTATTGAATAGGGGTAGCAACCCCATTTCAAGCCCTTCCAATTGTGAATCTCAACCATTCAGGGGCCCACTCAAACACACACACAAAATTTCATAAAAATGGGCCCAGCCGTTTAGGAGTTCACTTACAGAAATGTCTTTTTTAGTAGTTTTTGAGAATACAGAAAAGCGAGTGTTGGGATTAATATTTAATTTTAAGGGTAGTTATTCCATTTTCATACATTTGAATTAAGTAATCAAATTGGAAATAGTTTTTTTATATGCCTTAGATAATATTACGTAATTTTAGTTTTATAGCTTGTAGGAAGTTTAATTTATATTTATTGCAAAGGGGTAGCAACCCCGTTTCAAACCCTTAGAATCTGATCATTTTAACTTCAAACACTCCTGGCAATGCTATGGATAAACTGTGAAATTTTTAGTGAAATCGGTCGAATAGTTTTTGAGTCTATAGAGGACTAAGAAAAAAACATTCATTTTTGTTATCTATACTAATACTGTAAAAAGGTAAAAGGTGTTTGTTTGTATGTAGGGGGTTATCTCTGGAACTACTGAACCGATTGAGAAAATAGTTTTCCTAATAAAAAGCTTCACTATCACTGAGTATAACATAGCCTATAATTCGTAGCCTATATTTTTGATAAAAAAAATTTTTATTTCAATATTTGTAAATTAAGTCGGAAAAATCTTAGGTTAGGCCTAGACTGGTGAATTATTTAATTATTTAATGAATTATTGCCAATTAATTGAATAAAATAACAAATAAAACAGCTGTTTCCTCTAATTTTTCCAATAACACCTGATTTCACATTTTGAACCAACTATTTGTATTTCTAACTTTTAAGTTAGGTTTTTATCAAAACTTAGAACAGAGCCTTGCTGGTTCTTTTAACCTTATTATAACTGCTGTTATAAAATATAGTACGAAATAATTTGATTTGAACATTTAAGGGTCGGCTCTAGTAAAACAGAAAGCAACCTGCGACTCCCTATAGCGGCGGTAGGTTACGCGGACATTGCTCATCCTAAATCCATTTAAAACTCGCAATTATTCAAATAGCGTTTTTAAAAAAACTAGTGGACCCGGCAATGCCTCGCTATTGCTTGATTTACCTAACCTAAAATTATATTCAGTTTTTGATCCAAATCAGTTGTTGATCAAAATCAGCTGTTGATCAAAATCAGCTGTTTTAAGCTTTTCATACGAACAGCTGTTTTTTGTGCCCCTGATAAAATCAAAAGAAATCTTTCTTCCTCTTCCTTAAGATTGACCTTCCATAAGATTAACATTGAAACTTTGAGGGCCACTGGGGCGTATCCCAGAGGACCGATGTAAATTATAATGGGTTTCTGCTCATCTACAGGACACTACCTTTCTAACGGTATGCGCGAATTTCTCCTACGATGCACACAAGCTGAGAAAAAAGGACGACAAGTTTTGTGCTTGCCTATTAATATATAGATACCAAACTCTTGGGGACAAAATTCTACATCCGAATGGCTTGGTAATTTTTCGTTATGATTAAATAGTTACAACGTAAAAAAATATTTAAAATCACCCTATAGCAACGGTAGGTTACACGGACATTGCTCAGCCTAAATCCATTTAAAACCCGTAAATGTTCAAATATCGTTAAAAAAAAATACCAAACTCTTGGGGACGAAATTCTTCATGAGAATGGCTTGGTAGTTTTTCGCTATAATTAATAGTGAGGACATAAAAAAATATTAAAAATCAATGTTTAAAATTGTTAATAAAACATTAATCAAAATGTTTTTCTTAGTTTTGGAAAAGCTATTTGCATGCATATTGGCCATAGCTTTAAAATGCCATATCGTTCATAATTATTCGATCAAAAATAAAGGAAAAAATTTGGATTTTAATTTAACATTGGTGTTATGGAGTGTCAGCCAACATGGCCGACAGCTAGAGCCGACCCTTAAGGGTTCTCTCTTTCCTATTGACCGTTGTAATTTACATTATCCTTACTTAACACGAAACTTTCACAGACAAGATATATTCACAGTATTTTGAAAACATTATCATTATTGTTAATACATTTAAAACGTTTATCTGTTTTTACATATCTCTCTCGGTCAATAGAGATTTCATTATACTCGGCCTATAGATTATTTTTGTTGACGTCAATATGTTCACGTAGAGCCGAAAACAGGGCCGGAGTTAGCTGTGGCATATGTTTACCCAAACTAAACAAATAAGGAACAATAAACAAAGGCATGCAAGGAAGTAGTGTCTGCTTCTACAGTTGTTTAATGTTTCCAATCAAATATTTACTCACAGGCTTAGTTTAAAATATCTTGCACAGCGTATCTAATTCAATTTAATAAAGAGGAAATTTGATATAACTACGTCCCATGGAATACAAAAATATCCCTGATGTGAACAATTTGTACCTCCCAAAAAATCTACAAAACATACTCCTTTAGGAGATAGCTTTTATCTAAATTACAGATAGGCTTAAAATAACTATTTTCGTTTTGAGTTTAGAGATTTCATTCTAAAGGTTGGAGTAGAATATTTCTGGATTATTTCTTGATTGGGTTTCACTTGTCGCAAAACCAAAAAATACTGAAATTTACAAACATTTTCAAAGAAAATGTACGTTTATAAACTAGGGGCTCTGCCCTTGGACGCTTCGCGTCCCAACCCCGCCTCGGCCTTCGGCCTGAGATGGCTGCTTCGCTTCGCTCGCAGTTGGATAATTCGCTAAAGGATCTCGTCAAGGGTCTTCTATACCTTGCGTAAAACAGCAAAAATATGCACTTCGTACTAACGTGTTTCGGTCGCCGTTTTTCAACCTGAAAAGTTGGGAAACATCTTAAATTGTTCTTAAAGGCGTTGTGCTTTTGTCTTGTATCTCATAATTGAAAGAAATAGACGGCAACTCCTTTTAATCAACGGTTTAACTGAGTAAAAATTGATTATTTTTAACGCATTTTTTGGGAATTTTAAGCAATAATTTCCATATTTTAAGCTAACACGTAAAAAATATAAATCCTTCTTTATAACTTAAAGTAGTTTCCCAGATTATTAATTTATAAATAGGATCCGAAACACGTTAATACAAACGCATGTTTCGACGATTTTGCGACTTGAGTCAGGCCTTTTGCATTGAAATCATACTGTACACTCGGGAGTTTTCTTCAAGGTAAAGAAGAGCCTTAACCTTTTGGCTCGTTTGTACATGGGTGAGCGAGCATAAATCAGCTGTTTTATTTGGCAGCTGACTCAAACTCATTAAACATTATCTCCATAAGATTAACATGGGAAATTTGAAGGATTGTGTGCCGGAGCCTCCCTTCTCGGATGAATGGGCTAGTGGCTAAAAGGATGATCGAATCTTAAATCTGATAGAAAATCGTTTAAAATCAAATTTTCTACAACTTTTGTATTTAACATTTTTTGCTATCTCTTACCGTTTTCTTACAAAACGCGATCAAAGTGGAAAAATTGAAAAAATCTTTCCCGCCCAAAAGGTGCTTTCAAAATTTAAAATGTTAACTTTTAGGAATTTTTCTGAAAGTTTCTCGTCGAGGTCGAGGGGGTACGATTACGGGAAGTGCCTCATAGTTAATGTCAGTAAATCAAGTGTTACCGTCTAGCTTTATATAAGTATATATGTATTTTTCCATAAAAATACATAGCTCAGCAAGGTTGTTCTGTATCAAATCACCCAATGAAAAATAAATTTTAAACCTCTAGGCCTATGTCTCAGATTTACAAGATTTTTTGTGCATTAGTTATACCAACTAAATACATTACAAATCAATTTTTTTAATTTTTTACTGGAATAGTTTTTTAATATCGATTTTGAATTTGAGAAAAATGCAGATTTTTACAATGTTTTGGATTACAAACATGCTCGTAGATTCACAACCGATGGAGCTAGATACATGTTTGGTAGCTCATTTTAAAGCTTACTAGGGGCCCTGCCCCTGGATGCTTCGCGTCCCAACCCCGCCTCGGCCTTCGGCCTCAGATGGCTGCTTCGTTTCGCTCGCAGTTGGAAAATTCGCTACGGAATCTCGTTAATCTTCTGTCAACTAAAATTATGGAACCAGGCTTAAATATATAAACAGTAATTACAAGATTAATTATAACCTCAAATACATGCTTTAGAAACATGAGAGGCTTTCATTACGATTTTAGTCCTAGTTCTACTATCTTCTTCCAACTGAAGTTTTGAAACCAGGCCTAAATATAGTAAAAATTATTGCAGGATTAACATAACCTCAATACTATGTTTCAGAAATGAGCCAGGCCTATATTACAAAATTGACTATTAGAATGTATCCATCTTTAACAGTAATTAAAAACTATCCAATGAACAGCTGATTTTGGATAATACTCAATCTCAGTTCTATTCCACTCTATTTCCAACGTGCTAAAACAGTATAAGTTGGCTTGTTTATAAACAGCTGTTTTGATCGCTTTATTTACTATTTCGTTGTTATTTTGTAACCAACATGGCAACCCATAAGACCCTACGTTAAAATTTTTCAACTTTTAAATTAGATTTTCTCAAAAAATCGCTTTTTTAAATACGAAATACATCTATATGGGTATACTTAAAAATCAAAACTATACCTAAATACAAAATTTCTTTGAATTCGTTAGACCCGTTTTCGAGATCCGCGACAGATACAAAGATACAAGAATTGCTCATTTAAAGTAATAGGATTGTATGGGCTTTCATTTGATATGTAACATGACAACCTAAAACCAAAATACAATTTTTACTTGTTTTTCAAAATTTTGAATATCTTAAAAACACCATTTTATATAAAAAAATGTATGCTATTCTAACAAATAATGGTTACATTCATGCCAAATATCAAGGTGGCGAAATGATGGGATCACGAGTAAATAAAATCTATATTTTTATTTCAGCGGCGTTTACTGAATTTTACATTTTTATCTTGGGTTCTCATTTCCACAACGTGGCGTTGGCAGTAACGGAGATAAAACGGAAGCAAAAACAGAATGAATGTGTTTGCGAAAGGGTTTTAATATATAAAGTTTACTCCCTGTTTCCGAAGTTATTTCCTCTAAATCCTGATGTATATCGTCTGCATTAAATAACACAACGTCTAGAGGTAGATCCGTTAATTGTTTGTAGTTTAGTATTTGCATATTTCTGATTTGCTCTGTTCTACCGATACCAAGGCCTCAGCCAGGGGGGGGGGAGGTGTTAGGGGGTTGAACCCCCCCCCCCCCCCCCCCGAAATCCCGAAATTTGGTAGTAAAAATTAATCCTAGGTTTAAAAAGCGCAAATAAAATTATAAATAGACAACACAACAGAGGATAAAGCAACATATTTTACATTGCATGCATACTGATATTTAGATTTACTTCATTAAACTACAACGTACGATACACATGGCTGCAGTAGGTTACATCCTTACTCTCTTGTGAGCTTGATCTGATCTATTAAATAAGAAAACTATGAAGTAACAAAACACGCAATGCATTGTGTACTGAAAATACTGTCAAAACGGGGGTTGTCGTGCGAAGCACGCAACGCAATGTGTATTGAAAATACTCCCAAAATGTTGGTTGGCGTGCGATGCAAGTAATGCATTGTGTATTGAAAATGCTCCCAATACGGGCGATGGCGTGCGAGCAGGCAATGCTCTGTGTATTGAAAATTCTCCCAATACTTGGGTTGGCGTGCGAAGCACGCAATGCTCTGTGCATTGAAAACTCTCCTAATACGTTGGTAGGCATGCGAAGCACGCAATGCATTGTGTATTTAAAATACTCCCAATACCCCCGCGCCAATTCAAAATTGACACTGCCTGTCTCAACAAATCTGACGTACTAGAACAAAAGGATGTAGCGTCAATAGTTGCAGCTATAATTCATTCACCGTATTTTT